>QWWL01000017.1:600000-819013 GCA_003689335.1 Venturia asperata
ATGTCAACAGCACAGAACGGTACATGGCAAAGAGGCAGGAGGGTCGAGGATGGGAAAAGCTGATATTGAAAAGGAAGGGGACGAGGATGTCTCTGGCTGTTGCGAGTCAGGCAAACCTGAGAATGCCGCGGTACATCAGAGAACGGACTTTACGCGCCACGCGTTAATCGGATTTCTCGCGACGCGACTTTCCCAAACACCGGAACCAACTCTCTACACCATGCAGAGATTCGAACGCGAACAGGCCAGGCTCGAGGCAAAGCGACGCCTCATAATCGATCCTCAGAAGCAGCAATTCGCCGATTCACTGTGGGAGGAACAGGACTATCCGCACCGTCTCAACTTCTACATCATCCCTCCCACTGCCGACCTCTCTCTGGAAGAGTTCGAGGAATACGCTATAGGCCGACTGAAGAGTACAGCCTGGTCATTTAGAGTGCTGAAAGTGTCACTGACGCGCCATAGTCCTCACCGAGCTAGAAACATGCACTTTTCGCAATCGTACAGCCGAAGAGACGACTGCCTACATGACGCCTCTGCTGCACAAGTACCTCCCGCTACAAAGCAATTCAGCGAATGAAGACCATGTGGCTCAGGAAGAACGACGTCGAGATCACTTCTCTCACTTCATCCTTCGACTTGCTTTTTCCAAGACCGAAGATCTTAGGAAACGCTTTTCACGGCTGGAAGCCATGCTATTTCGGATCCGATACCAATCGGAGGATGCGAACGAGCTGAAGGACTTCACGGCCAGTGTGGATTTTGCGTGGGAGCCTGTCACTGCTGAAGAGATGGAGAGCGTGGGTGAATTGGTGAGAGATGCCTCGGAGAGTTTCTTCGTTAATGAGGAGGAGGCAGAGGAGGCAGAATTCTTCAAGGTGGATTGGGAGCAGGTTCCAGATCTTATTGAGCAAAGAAGGGTATTTGTCAATGAAGGACTGGCGTACGTGCCCATGAAGGAGCAAATGACTCTGGTGATGAATGATTTTTCGAGACGATTGGACACGGCGCTCGAAGTAGGTCTTGCTGGCATGCTCCATGGCTCAGACTAACTACGTTTCTTCCAGTTGACATCTCGCCAACTCGGCCGCCTCGACGAAGACGACCGCCTCGCCCCAATCCTCGAACACCTCTCCCGCTCCTTTGCAGCACCTGACGCAACCTACGATACCGACTCTGCTCCCAGCCAACTGCTCCCAACATCTACAAACATCGAAGCCCTTTCGAAGCATTTCCCCCTCTGCATGTCCCATCTCCAAACCACGCTCAAAGAAACCGCTCACCTAAAACATTATGGGCGATTGCAGTACACACTATTCCTCAAGGGCATGGGCATGTCCTTGGAAGACTGCATACAATTCTGGCGCCGCTCTTTCCGCCTTATCACGGACGAAAAGTTCAGCAAGGAATACAAATACAATGTGCGGCACGCCTATGGAGATGTGGGCGGCGACAGTAATCGTCGCGGCCGAGGCTATACACCCTACTCCTGCCAAAAACTTCTTACAGAAGCCCTTCCTGCATCGGGGCAAAATCACGGATGTCCCTATCGCACATTTTCAGCCGACAACCTCATGCCTCTGCTCAATAATTTCGGTGTACAGGAGAAGAATGTGCTCAAAGGGGTCAAGGAGGATGTGGCAAAGCAGAGATACCATGTTGCTTGTAATCGAGTATTTGAACACATGCATGCGACTGAGATTCAGAAGGTGAAAAACGAGGGTTTGTGGAGCGCGGCTCAGCTGGACACGCTTTTGCATCCGAATGAGTATTTTAAGAGAAGTTTTTTGCTGAAGCATCTGGAAGATCCGAAGGAGGAGCCAATGCAGGAATAGTTCGGCCCCTCCTTGCCGTGTGGGTTCAAAATATGGGGGGCCGTACGGTTCGTTGTGACTGGCTCAGAGTTGTTCGGGAACTGGCGTATTCTGGCGATGCCACTGCATGATTTCCAAGAACTTGCTGCCATAGTTTCTGCATCAAATATGAGTCTAATATACACTGCGAAATCTTCCTTTCATCTTCTTGAAGATGAACATCATTTGAGCGCTTAATTGTCAACACAAGTCACAAGTACGTCTAATATATGGCCAGTCTTCCGTTATCTCCTGGCAAATCCAACTCTCTGCCAACATCCATACACATCTTCTGCCAATACCGCAAAGTTATCATCGGATACACAATTGATAATCATATTTTCAACCACCGACATCCTGTCAGCATGATGCAGATTCGCATATGCTGCCAGATTCTCCTGGTCCGCTTCCTTCGCCTCCGGACCATGCGACAGGGTACTGCTGATACGCGCAAGTGATTGCTCGAGGGTCTGGTCCAGAGGCAGAGCACTTAGCTTGACTTGTGTCATGGGAGCATGGCTCTGTTGCTGGCCGACGTTGGACAGCCGGAGATCGGATGGGGTTATGGCTTGAAAATGACCGCTGGTCTCATTGTCAGAATACTGGAAATGAGAGCTGGTAGAGAGCGGAGCATCATGTTCTGCGGCAACTTGTATAGCTGCAGTATCATGCAAAGTGTGCGATTCTTCAGTCAAGGCTGTCATAGGTCTGGGAGATGGACTGCTGCGGAAAGCTGACGGGCTAGCATCCACACCCAACACCTTCGTCGCTTTCGCGGAATTGGCTCTAGAGAGCGGCCTTGCAGATGGTCGTCTAGCTGGCGCGGGGGCCTTGCGTGAGCTTTCTTTGGCCGTGCTCGCCTTTCTCTTTGGAGCTGACGTCGGATCCAACTTGTCTTTCAGAGCTGACTTGAGAATTTCATCGGCACAAGCTTTTGATGGTGAGAGCTCAGGATTCATAGCGACGTCCATGTTTGATGATGAAGATCTTTCAAATGTAGGAGTGGGTAGAGGCCTCATATCAGCCGCTGTTGAAGGTCGGCTACTGGAACTTCCATCGCGAGAAGATCCGGGCCGCTTGAATGGGAGCTCGCGACGAGGAGGGATCATAAACGTCAGGTCACCTCCTACGACAGAAGAACTCGGGAAAGGTGCGGTAGATGGTCTCGGGCTGGATGTTGGGGTACCAAAGAATCGGCTCGACCCAGTAAGAGCTGTTCTAGCGTCGGCACTATTGTTAAGCCTGGTGGAATCGGCCTGTGTTGAGAATTTGTGGGCGTCGCTCAACGCCATGGCTGAGCGTGGTCTCAATGAATCGCTTCGACGTGAGCTCATATCAATGGCGCCAATGTTCTGAAGTACAGGGTCGGAATAAATGCTGGGTCCATTCTCACAAATTGGAGTCAATGGCGTTGAAGGACGGAAAGAATGAACAGAGTGCGGTATTGGCAACAACGAAGAAGTATATGAACGATATATGTGCTGAGATGTCGGGAAATGTTCTGAATTGGAAATGTAAGGTCGATGAGGCTCTTTCAAGGTGTCCCTGCGCTGTGATTGAATGGACTCGTCATTGCGCTCGTCACTTGCATTTCGAGGTTCATTGTAGGGTCGAGATGATGCTGAAGAAGGTCTTTGGTAGAGACTATCTGGTACACGCTGCTCGGCGATCCGGGCCAGGGCTGACGAGGCTGCAGCAGGACGGGACGGAGCAATACTTCCAGCCTCACCTGCTGGTGCTGAATTGTGCAAATGGCAGCCAACATCTTCAAGAATTGCAAGGGCAGTGTCAAAATCCTGAACTGAAGTGAACTTGAGCTGCACTCTTCGGACCTACAGTGGCTGTTGTTAGTCGAATGCCACAAAAAGAGTAACCAGACGATGAAACCTTGCTATCTGGCAGCATGTATCGCAAGGCAATAGTGGAGCTCATCCTGCGGTAGAGGGCCGAGGTAGGCAATTGGTCGGCCGTGAGCTGGACGCTGACTTGGAGTGCATGCTTCACGGCGGCGCTGCACTCGCGGACCTTCTCGACCAAGTCCAGGTGGTCCTAGTCGCTCGAGGGTTAGTGTGGAGGCCAGGGGTTGAAGTGATGCATTCGCGATGATACTAGTACCAGCAATTTTGCTCCCTGGAGGACTTTCATCACGCAAGAGGGCTCTCGACCATATCTGTCAGCTCCATAGTTATCGAACACGACCAGGACTTCGTTCAGTTCATGCTTCCAGGAGAACTTGGCGGCACCAGCTGCGTCTGTGGCATGAGAGTACTTCAGCAATGGGAGACTGATAAGGCCGGTGGGAACGACGGCTCCGAGTTGGGACATGGCTGTCTGTATATTGTCAGAGGCGACGCTTATTGGATTCGAGGTTGAGATTGAAGTTGGAGTCCCAAAGTGAGCCTCAGGCAGAATTAAATGTGAGCCTTAGGCTTAAATGTGACTGCAGCCTGTCGAGCATACCAGTTTGCGCCTTCCACCATCACGTCTCCCATAGCACTCGTCTCACCTCGCGCATTCATGATCTCACGGTCTACCCTCCTCTCCACCGGAAACGCCATCCTCCACACGTAGACCGACGCGGTCTACACATATCAATGGTCCTTAAGCAACGCGACGCCAGCATCGAACGCTCTGATGAGTACGACCGCTTCATCAGGGAGGTCCAGGAGTACCACAACAAGCGCGGCACAGTCTTCGACCCGCAGCCAAAAGTCGGGCCCCGCCATGTCGACCTCTACAAACTCTACCAGCGTGTTACAAGCGAGGGAGGCTACGATGCTGTATGCGACACGAAACTACACAAGCTCGCGTGGCGGAAGATAGCGCAGGACTTCATGCCCAGCAACGTCAATGTCGTTCAGATGGCCTTTCTCATGAAGTCGGCGTATTACAAGAACCTGGCAGCTTACGAGATATCCACCTTCCACAAGCGCGAACCACCGCCCAAGGAAATCCTCGAGGATGTATCGGCCAAGGGAGGAGACCTTCTCAAGCGTACACTGGAGAATTACAGTGTCAGGAACATCAGAGAGACGGAGAATCTTGGAAATGGATCACAGGAAGGCGGCTCTGACGACGAGCAAAAGACACCGAACGCGAGCGAGAAGATGGATGTCGACGAACCTGGCAGTACTGGCGGTCGAGTTACAAGAGGTATGTACACGATTGACGGCTGAGACGAGGATGCTATGAGCCATCTGGCATAGCAGACGCAGATCCTGAGCAGCTCCACAGTCCAGAATCACCCTGTGAGAAGAAGCCCGACTATTGGAAATTCCCAATGGTTGGATATAAAGTTCGCACAGAAAGAATCTCAATCCTGTGCCGACTGCTGGCTAATTCTGTGTCCCAGGACTAAGACAAGCACCACCACAACGAGTACTCTTCGGCACGCAACAAGATGGGACCAGGCCCCCACCTCGATCAGTAGGCACGCAACAGTCTCCAACCCCTGGCCAACCAGCGATCAACGGCATCTACAACTCCAATGGCGCGGCCTTCACGATCGCCAATTATGAACCGCGCCCTGTTATTGCGTCTTCCGTAAAGCCAGTCTACACACCCGCCAATGCTCCAGACCATTACCGCCAAATCGCAAAGAAAATGCTGGCGCTACGGAAGACGGGACGTGGACAAACACAGATTCGAAAACCCGAAATGTTGCCTGGAACTGGTTTTACTGGGCCCAATATTTACGTGCGAGCACTCTTGGCTCTCCAATCCGGAGAGCCTGCAGAAGTCCGTTATGCGTTGCATCATTTGGTCAAGATTTCACACGAGCGGGGCGATAAGTACGTCTTTGACCAATTCCCAAGCTTGGCGGAAGCACTTCTGGAGCAAGTCCTCAAGGTCAGCACGTTATTCTACAATGTCAAGTGGCGAGTGTCGTATGATCCCGAGGAGTCTATGGATAGTGATGTACTGGATGCGCTCAATGGCACTCCGGATTTGTTGAAGAAGATCAGAGCACTCACAGCGGTTGAATTCACAGATGGCTTGCAGTCGGAAGAATTCACCACGACAATGAGCAATGTAAACGAGGCAGCCCTGGTACTGAGGAACATGGTCATGCTAGAACAGAACGCGCTCTACATCTCCAGGATACCTCTCGCCAAAGACTTCGTGGCCATTGCGCTCAGTCTTCCGCGTCGTGCGCCCGTCATCGAACTTCAACATTACGCACTCGAAATTGCTGAACAAATAACCAAGTTTTTCGTGCTTGGAGCAGATGATCCTTTATATCAATCGCTATTGGCCCAACTCCAATTGAGCGATCGTGGTGCCGTTGTAACCACCCTGCGAGCCTTGAGCAGAGTATCGATGAATCTCGATGCGCAGAATCGTCTTCCGAACGTGCCGATCTCTTCTCTTTTGCAAATTAATGACTGGCTACTTGTAGAAGACGAAGAGCTCAGGAACGCATGCCTCGACTTCCTTTACCAGTTCACCGCCGTCACAGAAAATGTCGAGGCCCTGCTACAGCACACCGATACCGAAGCACTCGTAAGCCAACTCGTGCGGATACTTATGTATGGGGCTACTTTGGACGAAAAACGTGATAGATCAAAGACGGCGTCGAGACTCTCAGCGCCGGCTACAGCGCCCCCAAAGCTGTCTGACAGTATTGTTGAACAACTCACTCAGATTACGGACGATCGGGAATTGAGCCAGGCATGGTCAGTATCGGAAAATACAATCCCAGCCTCAAAAACAAAGCTAATGGTTCGCCAGGTTACGTACTTGCTTCGAGGAAGACCCACGAGGCGAGATAACCCAGCTCGCTTTATGGTCTGCTTACAATGACGCATTCGCCAAAGCTAAACTCACGCGGCCTCTAATGCAAGCCAAGGACTTCATTACAAATGTTTCTGCCACTTTCACCTCAGCTCAAGCACAAGTTGTTCCAAATGAGCAGGACCCATCAAGGCCCAAATACACGATTAAGGGCGTGCGTCCGCGAGCCGTTCCTGTTGATCTTCGCGGTCGACCCTACATGCATTGCCTTTGGCAGACTCCTTCTCCTACCACGAATGGCACTTCCAATCCACTCCATGCCCCTCAACACAGGCCCCTCGAATGCGATTTCAGCTTCGCCAAAGCTGACGAGATGTGGGATCATGTCTTGACTTCCCACTTAGCTGTCACGAAAGACCCTGTGAGAGGCAAATACCCATCTCCGGAGTCGTTTGTCGAGGTCAACCCGGGAAAATACTGGAACTGTGAGTGGAGTGGGTGTCGGCACTTTGGCAATGAAGGAACCAAGGATCTCAGGCTTCTGACCAAACACGTCAAGACGCATTTGCCTGATACCTCGCGCTCGGCTCCTATCCATAAGCAACACAACATCACCACGGATGGTCTCGCGCAACGGAATCACCCCACGGCCTCTCACTCCGGTAAGGGCTTCCTCAATACAGCCACTGATGACCAGCATGATGCCGCGGGGCTGCCTCTTGCTTCCGTCCTGGTCCTCCGTAACCTGGCCCGACAGATGGGGAAGATCGATCTTGCTAATGCGGGCTTATCTGGTGTGAATGCTCTTGGTGGCACGGAGTACAGAGAAAAGGGGCCCAGTCATGTTGAGAAATGTTTTGCGCCCGTGAAGGAGCGACTAGGGTTTGTGATGGCCTGGAATCGTAGTCTGATAGAGTATTTGCCTGCTTTGAATGGACTTGTAGAAAAGGGTATGCCCGCGTTGCCTCTGATGGGAGGCGATGCTATGGCTGTTGATTCGTAAGGGCGTGACGAAGATGGGAGTTCTCGCACTGTGTCTCCTCCACGTGGAGATTGTGTTATATGGAAGGCACGGGAGAGCGATGCGGCGTTTCAGGGCAAGCGACGTTACTTGCTCCGTCTGATGCTTGTGGTTATGATCAAGTATAGGAATGTGTGTATAGGTACACCTCAGCGACAGTTGCTGGCAATAGCAACTACCTCCTTCGGTCATTCTGTTCATTGCAAGACAATCTCTAGATCTAGCATACTTGTACCTCTAGTTTCCTCCGACTCGTCACATGAAGTCATGCCTGCAAAAGACCATTTCAATTCGCCCTTGGTATCTTGCCTAGCGTCAGCCATGCATACACAAGTTTTGGGTGGAGCTGGATGTTCGTTGGCAGACTGCTTGACCGTTAAAGACAATGCTCGGCTGAGCCAGGGGCCAGGGTATTTCCTAGGAGGTAGCTACTAGGAAAAAGAAGAGTGCAATGTTAGTCTGGCCACGCCAGCCCCAAAGCTTGCAACTTCGATAACTCGTAACTAGTTAATGCATGAACCGAATCGATTCAAAGTCTTCTATATCTTTTTGAAGGAAGTCTTGGAAACGCTCTGAACATTCGAAATAAGAAGGACGAAGCTTTGTTGAGTTGTTTAGTACGAGTTATTGGTGTGGCGCCACACACACTACGTCCAAGCTCAATTTGATGCAGGACTCTGTGCAGCTAAACTTCAAAGTACGGTCACTCAGACCACCCAAAAAAGAGAGGCAATAGGAGCGAAGGTGGATCGAACACCTGACTTCAGGATACTTGCTGTTTTTGATGGCTGCAATCCCGCACTCTGGTGATGGTTAGAGATAGTCGACGGTTGTGACGGGTTTGGGGTAGTACTTGCCTACCACTGAGTTACCGCTCCAGACTTGGCACCTCGGATCGACCTTGTTCATTATTAGCTCTGTTTGCCATCGGGAGCTTCCGTTAACATTGGAGCTGTGACTGGAAGAGCAATTGTGCCTGTGATTTGTGGCTCTATCGAGTGTGGGCTGGAGCAATTCGTGCGCCTGAAACGAAACCCAGCAGATATCCTCTTGCATGCAGGTGCCCATTCCAGAATTCATGTCCTCCTCGCCCACAGCCCGGCCAATTGATCAAGAGATATATATACGGTAATCCTAAAATTCCTACCACATTCCCCACCATCTACCCACGTTGGGGGGGGCCGATTTCCCAAGGCCGCATTAGGTGCCTCGCATGCGAACCTGCATCGCCATGCATGCAGCAGAGGAGCACCTGAGCAGATAAGAGAGCCGTCCCGCATGCTTTCAGACACGTCTTTTGCCTGTTGGAATAAGCGTGTCAGCCCGTCACACCCCTCAAAGAGAAGGCTAAGAGATGCGTGCATGCATGACTCTGCTTCGATTCGATATGCAGCTGGCACCGACTTCCCTGTGGAGATATACCCGCGTGGGGTCCGTCCACCTCAGATCCGTGGCTGGCTGTTATGAGTAGGAGAAAATGGTCAATGTTCCGCTCACCATGCGATATGTCTGTGAGGACTCCTTCCTTGACGCGACCAGGAAGATTTTCTCGTGATCGATGTGGGATAATGGGAAGGTTTTTGTGTGGCGAGAGACTTCCACGCGGGGTTGTCTCCCCCAACCCGGGTGAGGCCGAATGACCCCTTGGGCCGTAGAAAGCATGTTGCCCTGTGGACGAAGAAATTTTGCACTTTAGGAGGATGCCGAACTGCAGGATGGGAAGACGGGGGAATGCCGCGGAGACAATTTGAGAATCGAAGAAACATGAAACAATTGGACACGCAACGCGACGTAGATATCTGAGCAGGTGAGGAAAATCGGGCATTCATGCCGCTGTCTATGAAAATTGTATCGCTCAAATGACTCCCCATAATATGCACAATCATCCCGCAGCAATGATCGAGTTCCATGCTGTTCCGCCCATATGCGCTAATTTGGAATCAAATGTCTACAAAGTGAGGTTTGCAGTGGGAAGATCGCTTAAGAACGAACAGTCGCCACCGGCTTTAACACAATGAAATGCTCAAAGATGCCTCAAGCCTGAAAGAGATGCGCGTCGTGATTCGTAGCTGTCGTTGAGGTTCTAAGATCCTTCTCAGTGACCGACCCTGGCCGAAAATAGTGTTAGGCGCTATCCAAGAGCCACGAATAGTCTTTCGAGTTGGATTCAATCGTGGCATTTGCACCTAGGCACCAGTCGTCTCTGTAAGTTGAGTCGTCGATGCCAGCTGGAATGCTGATTGCTCCGAAGTCGCTGTCGACAGATGGGTACTCGGGGGAGGCGGACTGGTTCGCAGAATGGTCTGAGTACGCGAGATTCTGGAGATGGCCAATATTGACGCCAGCAAGACTGGAGACGCTGTCAGGCACGGCGGTCTGGTCGCTCAAATGATGAGCATGACGCGAGTTGCTGCCCGAGCTATAGGTTTGACGATGACGTATCAGCTTCGGCTTCTGCTTCAAGCCAGAATCATAAACAGGGAGGCTCTGCGGGAACCCGTACTCAAGTGAGTCAGCCAAAGGGTAGGAGTCACGAATGCCGACTGTGCCACTCCAAAGGTTCGGGAAAATGTCGGTTCTGCCAGAATCCAGTGGCTCGCCAATCTCGGACTGAGCTCCAGATGAGGACGCTGTGAGCGGGGGCGCACTCTGGTAGTTCGACTCTCCACTAAGCGAAATCGTCTGGATAGAATCTGGGACTTGAGAGACCAAGGGCAGATCAGAAGGCGAAAAAAAGTCTGTGGTGGCAGATGGGATGTTCCAGTCCGGCTCGTTGTCGAAGTACACATTATTGGGAGACGCCGAATAGTCTGGAATCTCGGTCACTGTGGTGAGCGACGAGTCAAACCAGCCAGTAGTCACCGGAAGGGCCTCGGCGCTTGTTGTCCTGGACAGCACTGCTCTTGACCCATCCTCGCTACCAAACAAGAAAGGATTGAAATCCAGCTCGGCGTAGTTGTGGACGCTATCAGCTGAAAGCTGGGCAGTGTAGTTTGCACCATAAGTCTTGTTCGAAGTGCTCAGGAGGGTCATGTCATCCGCAGAACGAGGGATGTCGCCGTCCGAGAATTCAGCGAAGCCGCGAGCATATGGCGGATTGTGGATACTGTTTGGTCGTGCTGATCGGGAGGGTTTAGGGTAGGGCGTCATGAGGGCCTGTCCGTGAGTGTTGTGGACGGGCTTGTGTTTGGGGCCATTAAGGCCCGGCAGGCTCTGGTCGGAGTTGCTTGAGCTGAGGCAAGGCTTGCTCTTGACAGGCATGGTCCGTCGACGGAGAATCGCGTCGTGTCTCCGTTCTGCCGTCTCGCTTTTGATCCCGCAGACACATTCAACGCCCTGGTGGCAACAGCAGTCCATACTCTCCGCTACTTTCCGTTAGTTGCTGCAGCCGATCCAGACAAGCAGGTTGCTCACTTGTAGGTTCGCTCTCTGGAAGATCCCTCAGCTTTTTGCTCCCGCAGTCGCACTTTGCATGATGGGACTTGTCCTTTCGAGCTGACCGGCAGTGTTCGCATTGCTTGACTGGACGGCCCTTGGGCGCGATTATCTTCAACTCCCGGTCTGTGGTATTACGAAGCAAGGTCAGATGAAGTACTGCGATAACTCGGAAGAGCCGAGTGAGGTCCTGATGCTTACCATGGTGATTGCAATTGCTCACGCGGTGACCTCTTATACAGGAGTCGCACGCCCACTTCTGTCCGTCCCGAAGCATGGCGGCTGCGACTGTTGCTGCTGACTTGTGGGCCGACGGGACGGGGTGATGTGGTGCGCTGGCTGAAGTCGGTGCTTGAGTACAGAATCGAACGACGACGCCCGAGAGATGTGGCCACGCAGTCCCGACACTGGTCCAATCGTCGCAGGCAAGTTACCTCAGCAGCGAGAGAGAGAGAGCTGTCGTGAGGTGTGAGGTATTTTCGCGGTTTCGGCGGCTAACACGCTGCGAGGATAAATGGACCTTGGAACAATGTCGGGAGGATGCGAGACGTGGCCAAAAGCCAGCGCCCTCAAGGACGGGACGACGTTTAATCTATTGTTCCGGCCAAAATGCTGGTGTGGAAGCGAATGCTCTGGGTGTGGTGGAGGGAAGTGGTCAGTGTAAGTAAGGTAGGTACCGGCTGGCGCTGTGGTACGGAGGTAAAGCTAGGCACTAAGGACTGGGGACTAGGCATGGCAGGCCTGTGCACGCTGCACGAATCGACCCCCCCGAGCCCCCGAGCCCCTCGACTATGCCATGATGAAGAATTTTCCAGCCAGATGTCCGTTCCCACCACGCCCACACGAGTCTTACATGGACACACGGTACACACCGACTGTTCGTGCAGACCTCCCTTCAGAATTGGTCATCACAACCACACTGAGGCCGGTCGATCATGGCAATTCTGCAGCTGAGTAGTTCTGCCCTCGGCCGGTCGATCATAGCATTTCTGCGGCTCAGTGGTTCTGCCCTCGGCCATGTCTGCAATCAATGTTTCCTGGAAGAAGCATTGCAATCAATGTGTCCTGGAAGGAGCATTGCAATCCAGTCATCTCGCAACGTGAACGCCGAATGCCTGCACTTCCAGATATGGGCCATCTCGTAGCACTCTTTCAGCGTGGTCATGAAGCTTACAGCAGTCGTTGATACTCAATGGCTCGGAAACATGTAGAATGGCCATGGATTGCCCACCTCGCAGTGGTAGCCATTTCGACACGCCCCTGGCGTATGCACGTCTCCTTGCAGCTGAAATGCATTTAGTCCCACCTTGAAGCTGTCCTGCTGTGACTTGCCATTCTGCTGCTCGCCTCGTTTATAAAAGTTAGCATTCAGATCAAGAAAATCAGGAATAAGAATTCCTATACACTCCGTTGTCTTCACACTAGGAGGTAGCTTGAGCATGGCCAGTCCCGACGCCCCATACATATTCTCTTCCCCCACACTGTGGACGCGCCCAGGAATGGTGCTTGGATCGACGAAGTATCACGCGAGCGTGGAGGCCGTCGTCCCGGAAAAGGAGCTGTGGTCTCACTGAGAACACACGGCTGGACTCGGAGCCTGGCGCTGGCACGCTGGAGCGACGCGCCTTGATAACGTCATGACGATCGACATCTTCTGCATAAGAGGCCTTCAAGTTGCAAGCAGAAGAACTTATTCCTAGACCAAGTACTCCGCAATCGTAGCTTGCGACATTCGGCATTAGTTGAATGATAATGCTCGCCAATGCGTTACACTAATGCGCCAGTGATCAGGCCAGAACATCGGCAGCTGAGACGTCAGAGAAGAAGCCCATAGAGCTTGCGCACACCTATGCGCTTAAATACCACTTCGAGACCTGATTAGGTACCGGGCAGGGCCCGATTATTAGACGCGCCCTCCCCAGATTGTTTGCATGACTTCTGTTGCTGCTTCAAATACTTCAGCCTCCTCCGCCTTGCGGTGAATCTTACCCCACGGACAAGGCCGGGCAAGTCTGTATCTCTCTAGTTCGTGTCTTACTTCGGGAATAAAAGACGGAGATGAATTTGTTATGACGCTCGCGTGGCAACACGACGGGTTTCTCCCGTCATTGTTAACCTCTTCCCACTGTTGCCAGTCGAACGCTGCTGGTCCTTTCATAATCATCCCACAATTTCAGATCCAAACATCTTTGGTGCTCATCTCCCGCGGCGAAGAATCTGATGATTCAAGAACCTGCGAATCCGTGGTCAGGTCTGTTCTTGCTGCTCAGGCATCAGGCCGGTGTTTCTGGAAACCCAAGCGCCGTCGAACTCGCACGAAGGCCCGGTCTTTGGCTGACCGGATCCGCTCGAGCGAGACCAACCGATTCTCCTCGACACACTTGACCATGCAGCTGCGGCTTCACGGACTGAGGACGTAAGCTTCTAAAATAAGGGTCTTGCATGAACCGGCTCATTATTGATTCTTGAGCGAAGTTGCGAGAAATGGTATTTTCCTTCGCTGGGAGAGATTCATGATCAGATTTGACCGTCGGATTTGACCTGCATCAAATGGTCCAATGGCTTTGTCGACCCCGACCACTGATTGATGGCACCAGAGAGATGACAGGAAACAGTTTAGCAGACATGGTGATGTTGGGGCAATTCGAAACTTGGTTCGTTGGTCGTCCTGAGACCAGCGAAAAGCTCTGCTAGAGCTGGGCGGAGACATAAGTGTTCGTCCCGGGTTCCAATGCTTTGGAATGGCCATTAACAACCCCGCGAACGTATTGGGGCTTGGTCACGTCAGAGAAGCTTTCTGCTAAAAAATCGTTGCTGCTTGTCTTCCTTGGCGGTTTAGCTTAGTTGGGCTTTAAAGAACAAGTCATCTGGTCCACAAAGAGAGAAGATTCCCGACGGCAGTCACTCAGTAGGTTCGTAACATTTGAGATTAGTATTGCTAGAGCGGACTGGACGATGATCAGTCCCTAGGTAAGTAGATTCATTTTCTTTGGGTTTGCACTTTTTGATCATGCTTACGATCCATAATTGCTAGTTTTTGCCCGATGGAAGAACCAGGCCGTTCTGTCAAATCGGCTCCCCAGGTGTCAAGCTGCCGCTACTGCACTGAGCCTCCCGAGATCAGCTGCAAGGCTCTTGACGGGCAACGGTGCAACAGGCGGTCGAAATCGGTCCAAATCTCGACTCGCTGCGCCAGCTTGGTTTTGGTTGGTGGGAATGGAAGATACATGAGCGAGAGTCAGCGCTCGAATGGAGAATTTTCCGAACCACCGAAGTCAATGTAGGGGTTTTAGGTGTGTTATCCACACCTCCTTCCGCAACACTTCATACCTGCGCTTCTGTGGTGTTCATGAATATTAGCCGAGTCGACAAACCTTGTGATGTCCCAGACCACTTCGACAGCAAAGGTAGTTTCCAATCATCCCCTATCTCCCTTGGACCTTGACACTCATCGAATCGGAAAGCACATGAGTTTGAGCTGTAGATACTGTGCGGTCGAAAGGGCGTGACAGGCACCGATTCCTCAAGCCCATCATTTTTCCATCAAATCATCGTCTCCATCGAAGATTGCACCTGCCAGGGTCCTCACAACTGCGCTTTGCTTTCGGACCCTCCTACGACAATGGGCAAATGAGCACTCTCATTCGAGGCAACATACAAAAATAAACTAACAGCGAGATCTCACCTGATGGAGGCATGAGCAATCCCGACCCCTCACGTTTCCATTCATAGCATAGGTGATGGACCGAGAGAAGTCCTGTATGCCTTGAAGTCTCCTCTTTTTGGCGGCCACTGCACCATTTTAACATCCGACTAATTAAGATCCCAATTATATCGAAGAATTGTCAAAGTAAGAACGATAAGTCAATGGTCTGAACGGCAATTCTCGTGTGCCCTCAGAAACGCATAAGAGCACGCGGTGAATTTCATTCTGATGGACCCACATAATCTTGTACAGATGCATCATTGCTGATAGAGTCATCGAACCGCGTATCGCAGGCAATCCATGGTGGCCATGGAAATTTGTCCTGTCAATCTTCCAATAAGAGTATCGCCGAGGGCAAGGACGTCGCTCAACTCAGTGCCGCTTCAGGACCGTCGCCAGCCAATTCTGACAAGCATTGTCTCATCGCGCGAGCGGTTGTCCTCGCTGCAATCGTCCTTGATGCCTTCCTTGCTCTTGGAAACAACAAGCACTGCTCTTTGATTGACGCTGCGCTGATAAAGCTGACCGCAATCCCTACCCTCTGCATCGGATTACATCTCAGCCCAAGTGAGTCATAGACGAGGATCCTTTTCAAGTCCTCCCACTTATAACCTCTCGGGCCTTGCCGTTCATCTGCTGATTCAAATTTGTACATCCGCTGACACCAATACCGATGCATCCAACTTCCCCTCTTGCTACCTGATACGCCGCAGCGGATTGTGAACCCAGAGGACACAGAATGTTAATGCCGGCCGATGCGATGTCGTTGCTCGCAAGAGGGCCTCTTTCAACAGTCATCCATCATTGGCTGATGTAGCTGAGAGTCGCGCAGAAAAAGCAGGGGCGATGCAAATGACCATGAGAATCAGCACTTTGTTCAGACATTCACGGCTGAGGGAGGACGGCTTTCGGGTGGGATGGTCGTGTTACAAGCCAACGATGTGCACACAGGATCACAGCAAGCTACAAACAGCACTAACTCCAGCTCCAAGAACCAACAACGCCTTTCCCAAATACAGGTTCGCCCACCTGTCAACCAGATCATGCACCGTATCTCCCGGTGACATTTCCGCCTCGGCTTGCACATCGTCTAACGCTGTCAAGGCCATCGATTCGGCCTTTGCGGACAATCGGCGATTGTAGGGTCCGAGGAGCAATTCTGAGTAGGGAAACTGTGAGAGCAGGAGTAGGGAAGAAGTGAGGAGGTACTTCCTGCTTGACGTTCTGGATTTGTACGCTAAGAAGGCGAAAAGGAGCGAGAGGGTGACGCTAACGGGAGTCGTGGTTGCGCGGGCTTTAAGATGCGTTTTTAGCCATTGGCGTGCGAGCAGTGGACTGGTGCTAGCATTAATGCTGGGCCTCTAGGTACAGAGCAGAGAAGGCTCTCACGCGGGGGAATCGAGAAGAGAGGGCGTATGTAGATACACCGTGGCTGCCTCCTGGCCTGGAAACCCTCGTTAGCAGCTTACTCTATGATGATGTATAAGTCTTGTCTTGTAGATGATATACCGGCGAGATATGCAGCCGCAAAGAGACCCAGCACTTGTGCCGTGCGCAGCGAGCCCGAGACGTCCGTCACAGCGGAGCTGAGCGGCATGACGGCTAGTGGCGATGTGACGGTGCTTGTTGTTGTTGTTGTTGTTGTTGTTGTTGTTGTTGTTGCCGTTGTTGCCGTTTGTTGTCCGTTGTTGCAAGAAGAGTCGCTGTTGGTGCTAGGTAGGTACCATGTCTCCGTGATTGCCATCAGTGCAACCTCATCCCCAACGTATGATAATCCCCCAAATTCCACCATACCTGTGCACAGCCATGGCACCCAAGTATTTGACAGGCGATAAGCCCGCCATCCAAGACTTCCTCGCACGATTTGATGTTTGTCCAATCTGACCCCAACTCGTGCGCCGTCTCACACTCTCACCCAGACTTTCCTATTCGACTGCGATGGTGAGCAATCCACCTCCCAATAGACCCGCCTCTGATTGACCATGAAGGGCAGGCGTCCTATGGTCTGGCGAGCACCTCTTCCCCGGCACTGCCGAGACAATAAAGATGCTACGCGACGGTGGGAAGCGATTGGTCTTCGTCACCAACAACAGCACCAAGTCGCGCGCCGAGTACAAGAAGAAATTCGACGGTTTAGGCATTCCCTGTGAAGTGGTTAGTGCAGGGCCGTTTCATGGCTGTCTCGAGCTAATCGAGAGGTAGGAAGAAGTTTTCGGTTCCTCCTACAGTGCCGCCATTTACATTTCCCGCATCCTGAAGCTCGAAGCACCCAAGAACAAAGTGTACGTGCTGGGAGAAGCGGGAATAGAGCAAGAGCTGCAGTCCGAAAATATCCCATACATTGGAGGCACCGACCCGTCCTTGCGCCGAGACATAGAGCCAGCCGACTTCAAAGCGATAGCAGATGGCTCCGCGCTCGATCCCAATGTCGGGCTCGTCCTTATCGGCCTCGACTTTCACATCAATTATCTGAAAATGGCTCTCGCCCACGCCTACCTACAACGTGGGGCCGTATTCTTAGCTACAAACACCGACAGCACTCTTCCTAATGCAAACGCTTTCTTCCCGGGCGCTGGCGCTGTGGGCGCCGGTGTGGTCAAGGCACATGGCAAAGATCCGCTTGCACTGGGGAAACCGAGCCAGGCTATGATGGACGCTATAGAGGGCAAGTTCCATTTCGATCGAAGCAGAACATGCATGGTGGGCGATCGTCTGAACACAGACATCCAGTTCGGCATTGACGGGAAGTTGGGTGGCACTCTCATGGTTCTCACGGGAGTCAACTCAAAAGAGGATATTCTGCGCGAAGACGCGAAGACTGTGCCAACGGCGTACCTCGATAAATTGGGGGACCTGCTCCCATGATTCCGGCTGTCCTCACATTCAGATTTGACGACTTATGAAGCAGACTTACACTTATAGACTACAACGGAAACACTTGATATTGAGCTTCTCGAGCAGCCAACAACTTGTGACACCACGCTGGTCGCTCAAGTCGTAGTGCCGCGCGACAGCTGATAGAGGTCATAGAGAATACCTAGATGAGTGACCGAATCCTGGACCAGACAATGGAATGTCAATGAAGCGAGACTGAAATACGGTGATGATGGAGAGTACTCAGGGCTGCCTGTTTCCTCGTGTGATCATCCACGGCCTATAAGTCTGGTTGTAAATGTAACACGAACTTTTTGCTTGCCCTTTCTGGCGCCCTTGTCTGAAGAAAATGACCATACAGCTCAAATACAAACGCATTTGCTCTGCCGCCATCTCTTCTTTCCTCTTTTCCTTCACCGTTCTCCTGTCTGCCATCACCATTCTCCTCCACTTCGTCCACCAGCGGCACCTCGAACCGAAATACAGTATGCTCCTTGGGCACAATCTTGACTTCGTCTCTCATGGTCACAATCTCAAACGTAAACTTTGTATCCCGAATCACAATGCCCTCTAAACCCACTCTCCCCGCACACCGACTCCTGACAACCTTCACCTTTGCACCATGGAAATCCGCACCTGCCAATAGCGGCCCCGCACTCTTCGCGTCGATCCACCTCGATGCTCTTTTCGCGTTGAACTGTGTCCCTATATTGAGACCCAGAATTTCACGGATGTATCCACACCACATATTCCAAACGGGCTCGAAGATGGACCATTTTTGTTGTGACTTGGGGATGGCGTAGACTTGGAGGCTTCGCTTTTGTTTGGCGGAGAGAGGCCGTGGTTTGCCAGGCGTCTTTCGTCTCGAACATTGTTTTTGCGTGCGGATTAGTTGCCGTGCTTCTCGTGCGTCCTTTGGTGGTGTCGTCTGCGAATCAGAGGCCGGCGTTGGTTTGAGGTACAGAGGGCGGAGGATGACCTTTTCGGAGAGAATCTCTTGGGCGCGTGTGGGAGAGTGTGCACGGGACAGCAACGCGAGTGAGGGATTGGGTGCCATCTTGGTAGCGGTGGTTTGCGATCGATTGTGTCGGAGTTGAAGGGAGCTGTAAGGATGGTCGCGATGAGGGTAAGTAGGGAAGGTTGAAGTTGTGTTTTCCTAGTCATGAACATGCAGGGTTCGATAATGGATGACTCGCGCGTTTGCTTTGCTGGCTGGCTGGGTCGAACAACTGCTGGCATCAAAATTGATTTATTATTGCCACTGCGACAAAGTTGAAAACATCCAGTAGAACGATTGCCAGACGATGCTGAGAGGTGCCTCAGCCGACTGCATCCTACGAGTGTTGCACCTCCGACTCACGAGCAATGCTCGTTGCATATAATGCTGAACATATACTATTGCTCAACAACGAGCCTCGCATGCTTCTAGTAGTGGGCCTTTAAAATGTTTGCACTTTGATGATCGTGCCGTTGCTTACAGTGAGGCAGGCCTCATCTTTTCTTCAGTCGTCCGCATCGGAGGTAGTAAAGGCATTATCAAGAGAACCACAAAGAACAGCGGAGATCACACCAATACTCATCAGCAGCCATTGACAATACGACCCCGCGCTATGCTGTCGCTCCACAAAATGCAAACAAAATATCTTGCAAGATCTCACTCGCACATGATAAAATACATCAACGACGCAGTGCTTCGATATCAACGACCTTGTCACGTTAGCATGCAGTTTTTCACGCAGTCTTTGCCGCAGGGTGCACACCGACATACCTCCTTTACGGCCTCAGTTGTGAACACCAAAGGGCTCTCCTTCTGAATGCAAACGCTGTCTTCGATACGAATGCCCATGCCTCGGAAGTGAGCAGGCCAGCGTTCATCATTGGGAACGTAGATGCCTGGTTCAATGGTGATGCAATGGCCTTCTGTCAAAGCCTCCGTTCTTGGAAAACCAGGTGAGTCATGGACGTCAAGGCCAATGTAGTGGCCTACGTGATGTGGAAAGAGTGTTTCCAAGGCCTGTGACGAGGAATCAGCAAAATAGACAGCCTTGTCGGTTGACAGTGCAACTCACGCTTCCAGACATGTCAAACCCCAATTGCTTTAGTCCATCTTTCAAACCGCCCTCGGCAATCTTGTGGATTTTATCCAAGCTCGTCTTTGCATCTTCGCGACATAACGAAACACATGTTCGCTGCACCTTGAGAATCGTCTCGTAGAGATCCTTCTGGGCACTCGAAAATTTCCCAGAGTTCGGCCACGTCCGAGTGATATCAGTGATGTATCCCCCAAATTCGCCTCCCGCGTCGACTAAGACCATGTCTTCCGGCTTCAAAATGTCATCATTTCTCACATAATGTATACTCAGCGCGTTCCTCCCACCAGCAATGACAGGAACGTAGGCCTGCCCATCACATCCATTCAATTTGAACAAAGAATCGACGAAAGTGCCCAGATCCTTTTCTTTGTCGTAGGATTGGCCCATAGCAGCGGTGAACGATCTACCGGACATTTGGCCGGCTTTGCGCATGTTAACAATCTCGGCGTCGCTCTTCTTGACACGCAGCCTATTTAGGAGAGGTCGCAACGACTCAACGGCATGCAGCAGATTTGCGTCTTTGAGAGTCCTTGATAGACCCTCAGTAGGCCGCGGATTAGCTCCAGATAGATATCTGGAATACTTTGTCGAGTGCTGGAAGCTCCTAGGCAAGTCTGTGTACACCTTGTGGGCCCCCTTTAAAATCTCGGGGAGCAGTTTGTCTATCTTGTTGATGTCTTTGGCCTAGCAATTATTTAATGATGGCACGGATTTCTCCACGCTCGATTCCATACCTCATCAGCATTGAAGACGTCTAATGCGGCCTGTTCACCAGATCGTGCGCCATCCCATAGCTCCGCCTTGGGATCTTTTGGCCGGACGAATAGATGGAAAATTGACCCAGAAGATCTCTTGTCTGGGTCTGTTAGAGAATAAAGAAAGCTCAACTCGCCAGACGTTCGTACCAATGACGGCAAGCGCTTCGGGTTCGTTGAAGCCTGTCAGATAAAAGAAATCGGGATCCTGATGGAACTCGTAGAAGACAGCGCCGGATCGGTACTTGATTTCTGCACCGGGCACGATGGCCACGGAGCCTTCTGGCAATGAATCAGCCAACCGCAATCTTCTCTGGGCATATTCGAGGGCTGTGATGCCGGGAGTTACTAACAACAGGTCAGCTCCATCACACACACCCTGCGCCCCTATAACGCACTCTCGGTCGGCTTTAGCAGATGAGGATGTGTTTCATGCACAGGCTGGCCGAATTGCAGCTCTGCGGCAGAGACCAGCCGGGGAATTGGAATTGTAGGTGAGGCGTGGTAGAGTCGCCCCCGTGACAAGCATGATACTCTGCTGGCGAGAGGTCGCACAAGACGCAGCGGCCATGGCATTCTCTGACACGTTGGATGGCTGTCCGTGTTGGTATCGGAGAGCTACATAGTATAGAAGTGCGAATTCCAAGGGTGCAGGACCTGCCTCGAGTGGCTAGGTAGGGGTAGGGTCCGCTAATGGTCCCCGTCCCCCGCCGTACCCTCTAAGGTACCTAGAATCGGAGGCACAACTTTTCGTCCCGTAGTCAACACTCTCTGTTGCAAATCGATGTCGATGGGATTGCCGCCCTGGATGGCCCGCGTCTTGGTATTAATACCTCCGTAGCATCCGTCTCGAGCTACAGACGTCTGAATGCAGATCATCTTTCCGCAGCACAATTGCCATTGTTAACGCAGTCTTCACCTCTGGACCCCACAGCTCTCCGCTCCGTCATACCCAGGAGGTGCCACAGCATTCGCAAGCAACCTCACAACACGCCCAAGCAGAGCAAACACAGCTCCTGCAATAGCTCTCTTTCCATTTTCTCTCCCTCCCCACTCTTCATCACTTAGTCCACAATCCCTCCCTCCATACACCACGAACCGTAGCCTTATCGCAACCATGGCCACCGCGGCCAGCAGCATTCCCAAAGCTGATATCGAGTCTTTTCAAGCGCATCTTGCCAAATCCACAAAGGTGCTCGCACTCCTGGGTGCGGGATTGTCTGCCTCCTCCGGCCTTCCCACTTTTCGAGGCGCAGGAGGACTATGGCGAACTCACACTGCTACCACGCTTGCCACGCCTGAGGCCTTTGAGGAAAACCCAGGTCTGGTCTGGCAATTCTACTCGTATACATGAACCATGGTTACAGTGTATAAGAGTTCTCCATTCCTAATACCGACTATAGTTATCGGAGACACATGGCTTTGAAGGCCCAACCAAATCCTGCACATTATGCGCTGGCAGCGTTGGCGAAGAAGATGGGCGACGGACTCCAGACACTCAGCCAGAACGTGGACGGTGACTACCCACCTTCCGCGATTCTTGGCTATGCGCTGATCCATACTGTCTAGGACTCTCTCCCAGGGCCGGCCATCCGAGAGAGACCCTCCACCTACTCCACGGCTCCCTGTACGATATCAAGTGCTCCGGCTTCTACTGCAACTACCACGAGACGGACAACTATACAGATCCAATTGTCCCAGCACTGGACATACCACTCGACGAGTCTGACCCCACCACAGACGAGGCGCTGAGGTCTAGGGGCAATATAGCGGGGCAAGAAGCCGAGGCACCTCAAAACGGAGACATGGTACGCAAGGAGCTGGACATTGCAGATGTCAATATCGAGATCCCAGAGCTAGGAACCAAGGACTTGCCACACTGTCCGATGTGTAAGACGGGGTTGCTGAGACCAGGCGTAATCTGGTTCGGAGAGATGCTACCTTCAAAAGTGATACGACAGGTGGATGATTTTATCGAGGCGAATGAGATCGACCTGATCATGGTGATTGGCACAAGCGCGTCAGTGTATCCAGCAGCGGGCTACGTGGATAGTGCCAGATACAAAGGAGCCAGGGTTGCTGTAATCAACACGGATCCAAACGACGAACCACGGAGCGGGATGATGCAGGGAGACTGGTTCTTTGTTGGAGATGCAGCCCAGATACTGCCTGAGCTGTTCAAGCCGTTGATTGGAGACACCAGCGGCCCTGTAGAACAGAAATTGTGATGATTTGGATTTGGGCGTTTGGGAACGACTAGCAACGGCGTCTACAGGTCGACGAAAAATGATTCACGATTGGGAGGGACTAGGATCTGTTGGCGTTATATGATTTTTGAGAGGTGCAATCAGGCGTGAACATACGCTTCAAGCTTGCATGGCAGCCCTCATGGACTTGCGCAGGATGAGCAAGAAATAGGATGCATGCCGATCAACAGTTCTCTACATTTCAACTTTGGCCGTCATCGACAGGACAAATAGTCTTGCTGCCTTGACAGGCTTTGTACTCAAACACAAGTCGATAAAATGCTGGCACTTGTCGCCAAAAGGATCCCAGGGCATTCCTCGCCGATCCCCTCCAGACACACTCCTCGTTCCCCTCCTACCCTCACCCTGTTCCTGCAATCCAACCATGTCTCTGATCATTAACACCAATTTCATCATCGAATTCACTGTCAGCGCCAACACTGTGCCGTTATACCTTGACCACCTCGTCCAGTTTGTTCAGCATATTCTGTGTCTCGCGGACAAGATCCTTTCTTCGCTGTCTTGCTTCCTGGTCCCCCTCCGTCTCCACACTATCCAGCTTGATCAGGATCTGGGCCAAGATTGTCTCGGTCAGTTTCTTGTGTTCGAACTCGCGCTTCGCCTTCTCGGCTGGCGGGTTACTGAGAAACTGTATACAATCTGGCACAAAACCAGTATGGAATTTCGAGGCCAGGGTGTCCAACTTCTGTATCGCTGTCTGCGGCGCAACTTGAGGCTTAGGTGTCGAGGTGCCAGACTTGGGAGGAGGGGCGGCATTTGGGAAATACGTGGCGTCTGGGTTTACATTCGGTCGGTCACTGGCCGAGGTGGCCGGTGTTTCGCTCCCCTTCTTCTTAAGCTTCCTGGTCTTGCGACTCCGGCGCTTCTTCTTTCCGCCGTGCAGTGTTGTCTCGTTATCCTCCTCGCCTTCACTGTCTGATGAGTCGTTGTCCTTTGGCGCGTGGTCGCCCACGGTGAGCATGATTTCGCTCTCGGCGTCGCTACGAAGACCTTCTTGCCTAGCTGTCTTCTTGTCGTCCTTGAACTGCTTGCCCTTCCAGAGCATCTTTATACGATCCATGTCTGCGACTGGGATCTCGAGTTTCTTTGCTGCGGCGGTGCGGATTTCGCCAATGGTGAGTTCGTCGCGGTCGATGCTGTGTGCTGGGAAGTGTACAGGGTAATTCATGCGCTTGTTTTTCAGGATCAGTACATCGGTGTCTCGGTTGTGACTCGGTTTGAAAGCGGCATTCTTTGTAGCTTGCTCGTTTGCGAGGTCCTCGGCGGTAATGTAGGAGAAATCCGAGTCCTCGACCTCGCCAGGCTTCTTGTTTGATTTCGCGCGACCGAACGGACTGGGGAAAGATGAAAAGCGAGATGACCAGGACATGGAGAGGCGGAGAGCGAGGAGCACGGCAAGGAGGGTAGCTGCGATGAGGGTGGGTTCTGTGGCCTGCAGGTGCAGCTGCAGGAAACGGTAGAGATTGTCGGCCCGTTCTGCGAGGGAGATCCAGGACGTATTGAGCCCCTCTATGATTGACGTAGCCACGATGAAGGATGGTGGATGGTGTATGTGCTGAGAGTGTCGGTCAGAGTCGTTGTTGGAGGGGTGGTGGTGGTGGTGGAGAATTAATGGTTGTGGATGATGTTTAAGGTGGTTATCACCTGGCAGCAGAAGCAAGTCTGGCAGCTGGAGGGAGTCCCCTGGAGGAAATATGAGTATATCACGCAACGCCGAATGACCACCGGCAGACTCCAGAAGGCGAGAGTCAAGAGTCCTGGCAGTAGGTCAGTGTTGCCTTCATTTTGAAAGATATGCTCCTAGTAATTTTAGACCCCGTAGCGACAGAGCGTTCCGTGTTCAAGGTTGGCTGTTGGCGCGAGCTCTCCAAGCTTAGGTAAACACCAGACCTCCATCACAGCATGAAAACATAAACACCAACACCACCTGCATCCAACCAACACCACTTCAAGCCATCGTCGCTGCCTCACCCAGCAATGCCGGCCTAGCACTCACTGTCTATCTGCCTGACTGCCTGTCCACGCCCGCTGCCCGCCCAGGTCGCGTAAGGTAGCTTGGTACACACGCACGCACGCATGGCATCAGTATCTCTGCGGCCCTCACCGACGACTCGCACCATGACAACTCGCCGGCTGCCTCTGGCCAACCTGCCCAATGCCACAAACTCCCCCTACCGCGATGCTGTCCCTGCTGCTGGGACAAAAAGAGCGCGCTCTCACGCCCACGACCAGCGAGAGCTTGCCTACGCTCAACCCCCAGCGAAGAAGGTGATGCTCGAGGCCGACAACGACGAGACACGTCGCCATGCTCTGCCACGAAAGACCAGCCAAAACCCGCCCACTGCTTTGCAGAGAAAGCTCGAGGCTGCACGCGATTCTCGCTCCGTCGACACTCGTCCCACGTCCAGGGCGGCAGAGAAGGCACAGAAGGCCTCGCTGGAGAACCTGGAGAGTATACGTCAATGGCAACGCCACTACAAGAAGATATTCCCACAGATTGTTTTCTATTACGAGAGCATTCCAGAGGATATGCGTTCCCGGATTTCACGTCGTGTGCAGACTTTGGGCGCTGTAAGTCATGGCTGGGAGCGTGCAAGACAGGAGGCAGACACTAATCCAGTGCCCGACAGCACGAAGAGGTTTTTTTCTCAAAGACAGTCACTCATGTTGTCACTACCCGGCCGATACCACCAGAGCTCACTTCATCAAGCTCCAACGCCACGTCACCACCAAAGGATATTCGCCATGGCGGCACTATCAACCCCCTCGAATTGGCTCTCCAACAGCCGCGAGCCGGCAAGTTTTCCTTTGACACGCAGAAAAAGAATCAGTCGTACGTTTTGTCCAAGCATTTTCTTCTATCCTGATCTTTCTGGTCCGCTGACCTATTGTCTTCTCCCATGGCTTTATTCCCCCTCGTCCTATTTCCCCAATCGTTCTAACTGTGGCAGGCTTCAACCGAACGATATCCTTTTCAAGGCCCGCGAACTGGGCATGAAAATATGGAGTCTGGAGAAGCTCGAGCGAATGCTGACGACCATGTTCAATGCTGAAACTGGCGAAGCACCATCCCAGTCCCTTCCTTCCAAGCCCGGAAAGGCCGACCTTTCACAGCTACTACAAAAGGAGAAGATGCTCAATCAGGGCGGTTATGATTGGGCCCCCGACATGGCAAGCTTCAGAGGATATTTTGTCTACATTCACGATGCGGACGAGCAGACACGTCCCGTGATGCTCAGAGACTACCCAAAACCAGCCAGTCGAGAGCACGTCGGCAAATGGCCACAACTGCGCGTCAATGCAGCTGGGCGATGCCCGTTCTTGGACGACCCTAGCGCGAAGCCGCCAGCAGCACGCCCGGAAGCGGCACCACGAACGCGAGCTGCTGCTGCCCGAGAAGCACCTCCTCTAAGTCGGGCGCTTGCAGAAACTACATCCAATCTGAACAGGCGAGCTCGAACGGCCAGTCTCCAGCCAGAAGAACAACAAGCCAAGCCATTAGATCCTCCAAAATCCATCCACTTGAAGAGAGGCAGTACAGACAACCTGCCACTGTACGGGTCAGCTCAGGCAAGCCTTCGACGCCATCCTCGCTTCGCTGGCGGAGAGCCTGTTGCATCAGGTTTACAGGCATCCAATGTCACATCGGCGATCCGTTCCCAGATGATCTCTTCGACTGCAGCCATCCCTGGCAACAAGGTTGGCGCCTCGAAAGAGCTCCATCGACTTGGTCGTCGTGTTCTAGAGCGCAGTACCATTCCAGCCGCAGATAAGGCGATGCCTACACACGATGACATGCGTGCTGCCATCAACAAAGACCCTGTGGCTGCCCCTGTGGCCCCCAAACGAAAGGTCGAAGAAGCACTGGAGCACATTCAGGAAGAGGAGTTTGACGTGTCTGATGAGGGAGAACAGGCCCAACGTGCTGCCGCGCCAAGAAAGAAGAAGGCAGCAGTGAAGGATCTAAAGCCTGGATACTGCGAAAACTGCAGGGCCAAATTTGACGACTTTGACGAGGTACGTGTTTTTCGACTATTGTTCGAGAGGCAAGACTAACGTAGAACCGCAGCACGTTGTTTCTAAATCTCATCGCAAGTTCGCCACGACAGATGAGAACTGGAGAGAACTTGACCAACTTCTTGACCAGCTTGTTCGCCCACGCAAGGATGTCGTCGAGTAACTGGTCTTTTACTTGTGGTTGATTCATTTGCTGACATGGCGAAGTTCAGAAGATGATGATGAATTGACGTTTTGACGTAGAGGAGAAACGAGACCTACATCGTTGGACCACCTCTTTGGCACACCAACACACTCAGCATTGCTTTTTTTTGCTTGTTTCGGGCGAGCGACGATGTCGACAAGCCCATCTCATGTTCGTATGCATACAGGCTTGGAAGAGTGTATGGATTACGACAACACGGGTGCTCCTGCGTACTGACCTCTAAACTTGTCAAGTTGTGCTTTCGGGTGCGTCGAGGGGTTTTGGGCCCCTGCAGTAGACGGAATGCACGTTGGCAAACTTGACCTGATTTGTCTTGCTACACCTGTTCTTGCTCTTTTACGTGCATATGGGCGGCTTTCTTGTCTATACCCCTTCGATTCTACAGATTTATTAAGCATTTTTTTTGGCTGATGCTTGCGACGTCTCGCGTTTGTGCTGTCATTTCTAGGAGCGTTTTTTTGTCAGTGACGGTTGGAGACTAATGTGAGTTGAGGGTTTACGGAATCGTCGGTGACGAATTGTGCTAAAGAGCTACATGCTGTTCATGTTAGGCTATGCTGTATCGAATATTTGATCGCAGGTGTTCTTGGGAGGATTGAAAGCTGTGAAACATAGTTGAATCGAAGTCTTGATTAAAGTTGCCTGTCGGCCCTTGTTGGGGACGGACGGGTACAGCCGCCGCTAGGAGTTGACACTGACTGATACCTACTTACACAGTACAAACCACAATCTACCAAGACGAAAAGGATTCAAGCCGGTCAGGCCCAACGCCTCTCTTCTCGTCCATCCCCTTCCAGATCCTGACACCAAAATTCCAACGTCACGTCCAACAGCGATGCGAACGGGCAGCGGGTCGAACCGCAACAGTATGATTACAGAGTCGCCGTCAAGGAGAGACTCGCCGTCGCAGAAAGACGATGGCTCGATTGAAGACGACGACGAGGCGGAGCACGAGGCCGACCTGCCCATGACGATGACCGCCAGTGTGATTCTGGCCGGATTACCAAAGGATGCGAAGACGGCTTTGGAGAGGGTGGCTGCAGGTGGTGTCATGGGTGGGGGACAGGGTGCTGTTGCTGAGAAAGGTATTCCCACTCTTCCACTCCTCGTCTCGTCGTTTTTCCTTTTTGACTGTGCGGTGTTTATTCTCGACATGCTTCATCATACGTCGATGGATGCGTTTTACGGCTACCGGTCTGTCTATCATCCCCTCCCTTGATACTCCAATTACTGCCCGCCTTATCATCGAAAGGGTATGTCGTGGTTGACAGCCCTCCGCAGTGGTGGTCTCGTTCCATCCCATAGCTTCCGCTCCACGGCTGCGGACTACCAACGCGAAATTCAAAATCTCTTCCGCTCAACCATTCTCCACGGTGATTCGCTTTCTGAGGAAGAAGATTGGCCATCAGGATGAGAAGGAAAGCATCTTCTGCTACATCAACCAGTGCTTCGCGCCGGGCCTGGATGAGAATGTTGGTGGGCTGTGGGCGGTATGCTATCCCCCGTCCTCTTTGAGTTGTGCTCCATCTCGTTGCCTTGTTCATGGCTGCGACCGGCGATGCTTCTTGTGCTGATACGATGAACACAGTGTTTTAAGACGGGCGAAGAGTTGGTAGTTCATTACGCTATCCATCCCGCGTTCGGTTGACTGTAGCCCGTAACTGACAGTCGCTGAGGCACTAGCAACACGGGAAGACTGACTCGACTTCCTCGAAACAGATCACGAGCAGAAACCATGGCAACCTTGGGAAACAGTCTAGCTACCCGTAGACATTTGCAGTAGTGGTAAGTCTACGACATTGGGGACAGAACGCAGCATACTCTCAATCAACCTCACAACCATGCGGAATCGTGGAGATGAATAAAGCATGGGGAAAAGTCTGATCAATCCACTCTATCCATAACATGGCAAATTGCAATGCAATCAAGTTGTAAAGTCTTGTTGCCAGCCAGAACGCCCATGTACTCCCAGAAATTCAACACCTTGGTGTCGGGGGGTAATACCGTCATGTCCATCTCGTGAAAACTCCTGTAGAGACAACAGACGAGGTCTGATCGTCATGCAACTTGCTCTATCTGCACGCTCAGGTGTCAGCAAGCTTGGCCATTAGCTACAACTCTTCCATGTTCCCAGCAACCTCATCGTCTTCATCTTCACCTTCGTCGTACGACCCGACGCTGGACATTTCATCCTCTGACTCCTCATCGTCTCCTGCCTCATCCGCAGCGTCCTTTGTCGCATACTTCGACACGTATTCTGCCAGCTGTCAGCAAGCCATCCAAGCCCATAGACATGCACGTAACACACCCTTGACCTTTGCGTCATAGCTCTTAGGTTCTCGCATCATCAGCGCTGCGGCTTCGCCATTTAGAGGATCGGTAGGGTTCGGGTAGCGTAGAAGCTGTGGCAGGAAGACTTCGAAGATGTTGATCATGTCGTACATAGGTGACCATGTCTGGTTTATGACGTCAAGGCAGACGCTCCCACTCCTGTGACGACGCTCCGGTTAGTCGTGCGAGCGAGGGACAAGTGAGGGTGGGAAAACGCACAGCTCGTCGATGTTTGGGTGGAAGATGCGGTTCACGAAGCCTATAGATGGCGACTTGTAGGGGTACTGATCTGGGATCTCGACGTGGATTTTCCAGTTACCACCCTCGAATGGTGCTGGTAAGACGAGGTCAGCCATTCGCTCTGCCGTTGATCTGATGCCTGCGTACTTTCTGAAGGCCCCTTGAACCTGACGTAGAACTCCTGCCTGTTGTCCTTGTGAGCAAAGAAGAGAGGGAAATGGGCGGCTGGACGATGCGGACACTGGTAGCGCATTAGCGTATAAGATGGCGAAGCGGATAAGGGATAAGTGACTGTTATCATTGACCAGAGTAACCTCGTAGTCGCTCATCAGCCTAGGACAAAATCGTCAACCCGGCTGCCTCTCGTCCTGGTGGCACAAGCAGGCCTACATCCTTCGACAAAGTCAGCTGTATGTATGTGGGCGGACATGAGTGGAGTAGGCGTACTTCATGACCTGTTGCCAATTAGCCGGCGAAGTCCACGGGAGAGGACATGCGACATGCGACATACATCCATCTCTATTCTGCGCTTCGGGCTGCTCATTGTGCCGGATCGGCGAGCTCGGGTATATTGAAATTTGTGAGAGGAGTAGGAGGTAGGTACGGCGACGAAGTGCCTAGGGAGCGAAGAATCAAGGCCGGTGAGGTTAACGCTGAGGCAACGGTTCTGGTCGCGTCACAAGGTGAAGAGGGACAGGGGACATGAGGGGACCCCGCCGAGCCCGCATGTACCACAGTATTTGGGCGCATGCCGCAGCCCCGCTCATCCACCAAGCGATCGACTCCCCATTATTGTTATTTGACATATTGAGGATGGCGACACATTCTCGAAGAGTGACATAGCCAAGGAGAAAGCAGCAGGCAGCAGGCAGCAGGCAGCAGTGAGCATGCCAGGCTCTATGATGGCAAGGCTGGGCGAATGAATTCTGGAGTCAGCCAGATTTCTCCTCGATTTGGAGTCGCCTCAGACGGATTCCTCCTCGATTTGGAGTCAGACGGAGTTCTCCTCGATATGTTTCGTCTTTGCGCAACTCGGTAGTTCATCGAGACGCAAATACGTGACTCAAAGCGTACGCGACCGAAAGCACTCGGCCAGGAAAGAGTCACCATCATATTCATGATTGCACGTGATTTCCTCTGCCACATGGGTAGACTCGGGAGGCAGACTCGGCACCAGCGGAGGAAAGATGCAGAATGCGGCCTCAAAGAATTCCCTGGAAGATGGCGGTCAAGTTGGTAGAATACTAGTGCACACACACTAGGAAGATGCTGGCAAATGGGGTCTTGCTGGCGGGCAGGCTTCTTCCGCCCACTCATCTTCCCCATCGCCCACCTCTCTCACCGACATCCGCTTCTGGACGCGGCAAACCATGACCGCTGCGATATTGTCGTTGCCATGGCATGCTGGTATCGTTCATAGCCATGGCATGCTGGTATCGTACATAGCCACCGGAGCCACTGAACTTGAGGCCAGGTGTAGGCCGCAGCCAGGCAGCACTGCCAGTGCCCAACCAACTACGGACGCCCAAGCCTCGTCCACCCCTGGAGCTCTGGGACACCGGATTTCCATTCTGAGAAGAGACGCAGCTACGATGACTGGCTGTGCATGGGTGGGTAGGCAGCATCAGGCAAAAATGCTTATATCCAACTTCTTTCTCCCAATCCTCTTTCATGCCCATTGTTCTCCACCTTCAACTCCTTCAAACACCTAGACACGTCAATCGTGGTCCTTCATCACCCACAAGCCCATCCCTCCGCGGGCCATTGCCATTCACACGTGCTTGATACACTACACTGCACTCCAATACGCACTCCAATACTACTCGTCGTTCTCAATCTCGGGCCATCGCTCACCGTCTTCTTTTCCCAAACCAACTTACTCACCCACCAGCCTCACAATGGGTGGACTTCGCCGGCACTACTCGCCGACCGGCGTCTCTGCGAAGAATTCAAAGGTCGATTTTGCCGACAGCGTTGTCACTGGAATTTCTCGGCCTGTCAATAACGAGGAGCACTGGACCCTGTACTACTTCGAAGCTCACGCCGCACAATGCCCGACCTGCGAGGACCCTCTTCACGTCTCCAGGTCTGGCAGGCAACTCTGCGATGAAGGACATCATCTCGCCGTCGACGTCGCCCAACTCATTTTCCGTCAGAAAGACGGCAAGGTGTACAGCCTCGTGAGAGATGGTGAGCAAGAGGTCCGCGTCGAGATACCGCACGGCTACGAACAAACACTTTCCTTGCTCAAGGCGATCCAGCGTGCCTCAAGGAAGAAAGAAAGGTTCCTACACAAGTCTCATGACAAACTTTACTCAGTTGGCTCGCGGATCCCAACTGATCACAAGGCGAAACGTGAATCTCGCGACCTCCACCGGAACAAGGAAGAGCCCAAGCCTGCCCCGAAACCACAGTTCGACACAGTCATTGTCCAGCCGTTGTCGCCAACTCGGCCGCGAAGGCGCGAGGCCGAACCGCACTTCGAAAGCCCGCAAGATCGATCGAAACGTGGATCGCTATACGGGATGGATATGGGCGAGCTTCAAAGAGCCGAGCGGCGCGAACAAAGACTACGATATAATCTTGAGGTCCGCAAACCATCGGCACCGCTATCCTCCACTGCCAGCAAACGCTATTCGACATCATTTTCTTGATCAAAGATACTCCTTACATCTTGCCAACTTTCTCGAAACGGCAGACCGGCCGAAAGGCGTCATTGAGTTTGAGATTCTGGATTAGAAGCACGGTGACAATGGCTTCTTCCCACTCACAGATGATGCTGGAAGCCCTCTGGTTGTCTTTGTCGTCTGCGTGTCCGCGCAAAGACCTTCGTGTCAAGTTGATACTGAGCGCCTATTGAATATCAATGTCGATTGGCAGCCCGCTGTGGCGTGATGGAAGAAGACAGCATGGAGATTTTTGACGATGCGATTGAGCCCCCCAAAACAGTCGTCCTTGCGAGCACGAAGAATTGGTTCTGTTCATTTCCAGTCGTAGAGACTATCACACAATGCATCGCTTCTACCTGAACCTTGACTCTGCCAGTGTCTTTCCAAAACGTGTGCGTGATGATCTCTTCCACCGAGTTTCTACTTGGCAAGGCTCCCCTGGCCCAAGTAATGGACTAGTTGGTGCCCAAAACACAAGGCTGTAGATTGACATGAATGAAATGTCGGATCTTCACCACGGCACTCAATCACAAACGAGGACCATTATCTCGTCCCGGTTTTGTGTTGCGAGTCCGGGTCTCCCAATAATCAGCCCTGTAGAAATTGTCGGTCCCTATTGTGGTAATCGTGGCTCAAGCGAGATGCGCCACACCAAGCTTGAACCGCCGACCTTCCCTCAGCCTCCACCAGCGCCGATGGGTTACGAGAGGGGGTATGTACGACTATGGAGATGGGGTTGTGCTCAGCCTCCGTGGCGCACCTCCCATCGTACTCAGTACACACAGCCAATGCACATCTGGCGTGACGAAACGAAACCTTGGGATGGGAAATGTTAGGGTAAAAATCCATCCCTCTTGCGTCTGTCGAATGTCCTCGCACGTTCCTTTGCGTTCGGATCGGAGTCCCGCAACTCGACACCGTTGTCGACCGATTCCCAGCACCGTCGTGACAGTGTCAAGCAGATGCCTATCGCTATGGATGCCCGATCCAAAGGGCAGGTTGAGGGCTCGCTCGTGCAGGAACAACATCAATGGAAGAAGATGGGCGTCCCTTGCTCGTACATTGGAGCTGCTGTCAATCCAGGCAAGCAATGGTGCAGGAGCGTGTTGCGCCAGCCCCAGTCATTGCAGCAAAAACCTGAGGTCGTCCTAGCTTATTCCAGGCTCGGTCGTGAGCGGGTTTGAAATGAGATTTCACAAGCTCGATTTGCCAAAGTCCGATCATCATGGGCTGGGCGTTATTTCAGAATTGAGGCTCACGATGCTACCTAGTAGTATCCTACATGCGATGCACAGTAGCGCCTTCCGACTGCCTCGCATCCTGCTCGGCAGCGGCTATGCTGTCCCTCAAGAAGTATTGACGGAACTTGCACCCGCCCGCTCCATTCCACCCATGCTTCGCCTCGACCCTTTCGAGCTTTCTAGCATCACCTCCAAGGATATCTTCGTCATCCTGTTCGGTCCATATACCTCTCATCTGCTCTGGTACGTGCCTTCCCGTTTTCAAGTGTTCAAGAACGACAAGCGTCAAAGGCATGTTGGCAGATGTTACTTGTATCGCAGTGATGATGTTCTCCGGCGAATGTCCCTTCTCCATCAGTTCGGTCGCCATTTCATCAAAATCAAGAGACGACTCAGACGCTGCCTCGTCGATCCCTTCTCCATCCAGACTGTCCTTCCGCCCATCAAGCAGCGATGGAGTGTCCTTCCAATCTGGAGGCTCCGTGCCTTCAGAGAGGTCATCTGTAGGCGTGTGCCCCCCCTCTGGCTCCAGAAGCTCAAAATCCAAATCCATGTCCTCCTTAGGATTGTCCAGCAGTTGTTGATTGATCAGCTCTTGATCTCTCAGCGACGCCCGGCACCGCCTATCAAATTCATCGGGTTCATCCGACTCGATGGACTCTGCAATGGAATTGTCGAGAACATCGTCTGGATCTGGGATGTCAAGATCCAAGGACTGGGTGTCAGCGGCGAGTATCATTTGGGTCTGTAATACCTTTGGGAAACCGTCGTGATCATCGTATTCATCAATCGCACGGCTTGAATCAACCTGAGAAGTCCCTGACATTGTGCTCTGTGAAATAATCTCAACACGCTGCCTTGAAATGTTCGCAGTCTCAGCCGGCCTCGGTGATTTCAATGACCGCGAGTCTTCTATGTCCTCTCTCGCCCTTTTTTTGTTTGGAGTCTGAGACCTGATCTCGATTCTTTGTGACTCCTGGCGGTCGCTGGGAGTGTCTCGACTCACGCGATCTTTCAGTACATTACAAGCGCCGGACTCGTAATGCGACCGCCATCTTGTCCAAGGCTGATGAGGATTTCGGCTGATGTATTCTACTAAGCAAGCGGCGATACTACTGTGTTTCTGAGTCACATTATAGAACTTCCGTTGGAAAGGGAGGACATCGTCCTTGAGAAATTGATGCCATTGCTGGGCAGAGTAGTTAGTCGCAGGAGCAAGTGCTTCCAATCCAAGGCGGAGTCCATCAGCATCGGTACGCATAATATCATCAATTCTGTCGTATAGCTGGAAGAAATCCTCAGTTGTAAAAGGACGTGGCAGAGATTTTGGTTTGGGTTCAGTTGTTGGCATCTTAGCAGGCTGTGGCTCCCTTTGTGTTTGCTCCCCTTCTTTGTCTGATACTGCCACGAAGTGATGGTGCTTAGGTCGTTTCGTACGATATGAGGGGGCTTCCGCGGATGGTTCGCATGCCAACTTCGCCCCAGTTCTCTCAAAGTATTCCATTTCCAATTGTCCGTCGTATACCCTGGGTGGAATGGGAGGAGAAGATGGCATGGTCTGCACATCTTGCCTGGACCTGCTTTGCTTGAGTTTGGCTTGAGCCACCTGTGATTGCACCACTGGAGCTGATCGATTTTGGGGCGAGGCGGCACTATTCACATTGGAAACTGCAACTCCTGACGGCAAACTCTCTTGGTCGCGCCGCAGCGAAGTCTTTGTGACTTGTCCGAGGATCTCTGTCACGGCTCGTTGTTGCGTCGAAGGGATTTGCGCTTTTGTCGTTTCCGACCCTTGCAGTGATAGCGACTCATTCTCACACTGCGGTGCCTTGCCCGTTCCCCTTTTTCTTTTCTTCATTTTCTCTGCCTCGACTTCGCCCTCCCTCTCCCGTGTCTTTAGCTCGGGAGCCTTTCGCTGGGTTTCAACCTCTAGGCCCAGCTGCCTCTCCCCTCTCTCATTGATTTGCGACTCTTGCCTTTCTTGTTTCAATGCTTCACTCTTCGCTTCGTCCCCCAAGATCACTTCCACCAACTCATTCACATCATCGTCCAGCCCACGCAGCTCTGTCTCCCAATGAGGCGGCATACGCTCGCGCAGCTTCTTCACCCATCGATCCCGCCAGCTCTGCCATGTATGCCGCTTGTTTCGCCTCTCCAGGTCTTTCCAGATCTCATTCCCGCTATGTGGTTTGCCCATTCTGACAGCATCCTTCACCCACTCCCGGATAACGTCGTCGTCCTCAGACGTAAAAGGGACCCTGTGAATCTTTGAGGCGCGTGAGGCATCGGCGACCTCTCGAACACTCCCAGGCTTAGGTCCGCACAGATGAGCGGTGCGTTCGGGTGTCGATAGAAGGCGGCCACGCTTTTCGCATTCTTCGATAAACCGGTAGCTGAGGGCATCGGGCGGCGCGTCGCGCGGGCGCACATGGTCGGCTATGAGGAAGTCGGCGTACTTCTCGAGATTGGTGACATTACCGCTGTGGTTCTTGACGACTGACACGTAGTGAGTGCGACTGGGGACGCGCTGAGCTATCCAGAAGGTGGTGTTGGCAAACATTGTTTGATGGGCAAATCATCACGGCGGTCTAGTACTACGGTACCAAGCAACGCGTTCTTTCGGCGGGGGGCAGGCCTCAAGGCGTCAGGGTTCAATGGGTCCCGGCCTGGAGAACCTCGGGATGGAACAAAAGGACAACGTTTAATAACATTCAGCACCAAGCACTTGCACCCACTGTTCATCAAATGGTGCACGCTCTACTTATACTCATCCAAGCCAGATATTCATACCCATCATGAGGACTCAAAAAAACACAGTAAGGTCGGTGCATATGCCAATTGACCTTTGGATGCGTACAACTGATAAATCATGGCCAAAGAACGGAAAGAATATCACCACATAGCACACTTCTAATATTCGTCTCCAATCGAAGCCCGCCTACTGCGTTATGAAGCCCAGGTAATCCGCTACGATTAGCGTCACCATCCTATTCCACCCGTTAGCACACAGTCGACAAACACGCGTCCAGAACACTTACGCATGAGGAGCAATGCGGATATAGTATGTGCTGAAGCCACGGTAGAACCTCAGCAGACCTTCCTCCTTGGCTACCTTCTTGAAGCAATCGAACATGCCCTTGTACTGCACTGTTCCATCCGCTCTCTTTGTCTGCTTCTGCAGTCTCGTCTTCACGAAGTCAAAGGGCAGTGAGAAGAACGAAGCAAAGAACCCGGCAATGGCAGAAGCCGTCAGAGTTTGCGTCTGGCTGCTCATGCGAGAGCCCTGAAGACGCGTTTTCGCCTCACTGAAAAAGGCCAATTGTCCAAAATTCAACGCCATGGCTCTTACAACGGTCGGGTAGGCGCCTGCCCAGAGCGCGGGCACGCCTTCATTCTTGGATATCCGAACCAACGCGTCCAACACGCTCTTGTATCGAGCCCTCTCGGCGACGGGCTTCAAGCCATCTGACTGCATTCGAATGAGAGCGAGATCTGCCGGGTTACCGACTATTGCTGCCAGGCCTCCTGCTGCCAAGCCTGCCCCAGCTCTTTCGGCGAAACCTATCCTTTGTCCTTTCCCTTCCGCTCTCACCGTCAAGCGTTTCATGAAGGTGTCGAAGAAGCCTAGTCTTGCTGTGGTGTACACTGCCTGTCGCAACAGACCTGCAGACAGCCCAGTGTACATGTCCATCACTTTGCCCGAAGCGATGATTTCCCTTGTCACTGACAAAGGCGTTGGTTTCGGACCTGTTTTCACTCCCTCTCCTGCTAACTGTAATCGCACCTTTATCATATCCACAGGCTGAATGACCGCAGTCGCAGTCATGCCAGCCAGGCCGCCGTTGATGAACGGCAGGGCGCCTCGCATAAACGGTGTATGAAGGAAATCGGCGGTGGCCCTTTGCGGGTTCTCGGCAGCCGCTTTCATGGCTTGTGGGGCGTCTTTCATGGTGTCTTTACCACCGGTCACGATAAGTTCTGACTTTCTCTTCGCAGCGCCGGCGAGGGAAGATCCGGACATTCTTTAAGGTATGGTTCGAGCCAGGGAGACGTGGTGAGCAGACAATGGTCGCAGCTACACGAGGTTTATTTTAGCAACGTATGCCCTGTTTCGAGGGTTAAGTTTATAGCCAATGAAGTGCTTCAATTCAGGACTGATATCGATGAGCTTCTCGCAAAGTTCCTGTCTTTATCAATCTTGAGTTGCTGTGCTCAAACGGGCATCGGTAGGTATGAGAGGCACTGACACGAGTCAAGGGTCTGCTCAACGGCTTCGGTAACCCAAGGCGTATCGAACGGTGAGGAGTTTTTACAGATCGCAGGTGAGCTGCAATGATGGTGAGGTGCAAATTGGGGCTAAGACGTCAGGAAGTGGAAGAAGCCAGTGGTTCAAGTACTCCCAACTTCGATTGTCTCGGGGGAATGCCAGTCTATCACAACGGACGGTAGCGGACCTCGCAGCCCGATACGATCCGTTGTTTTCGGGCGGGAATGTGTAGGAGGACGCGGTTCGCGTCAGTTCCAAACACATGTAAGATGCTCGCAACCACTCACCTAGTTTCCCAACGACTGCAGCCCCACAAGGCAGGCCCAACCAAGCAATCGAGTTGAAGCGATGCGAGGATACAGCCGTGTTGTGCTGATATGAGAGAGGGTACAGCCGTGTTGTGCTGATATGAGAGAGAGGAGAGTTGCTGTAGGCACGCGAGGGATTGTAGTGTAGTCGGTAGAGTTGTTGGAGATACTGGGTTATTAGTGTCCCTTGGTCTACCTAGCTCTGGGCATTCACCATCCTCCATGCTATCTCGATGTTATATTTCCCCGCACAAAGCGATTGGACAGGCAGAGGTACCACGAGGAGAGCAATCTTGTCCCCTGCCTGCTGAATTGAGGATGGGGTCGACCTACCCCTCCATCGGATTGCTTTTGAATCATCGATCAGTCCTAACCTCAACTTGTCTCGAACGATGCTTATGCCTGACCACCGATACAACTTCTTCCTCGAACCTTGATGCTCCTCGTCCCTGACACTATAATACTGCAAGAAAAGAGGTTTGCTCGAGGTTCGCAGTACAAGAAGATCGAGGATGCGGCGGCTGCCGGATGCGGGGTCAATCAATTCCTCAAGCACGGCCGCAGTTCATTTCGGAACGGCACTGATCTGCATTGGCGTCCTTCCAGCATCTGATTCGCCAGACCATGAGGCTGACGTCCACGGATGTCTCCCGTGTTGTCGTGCCGTAGGTTGAAGTCTCGCATTTCAATTCACTGCTTGAAAACAGGCGCTTCCCCAACGGAAGAGGGCTTCATGACAAGCATCGTCTCGGTTCAACCGAAAGACAAAGTTTCAATGGCTCTTTGCAAGCCAGCTCTGCCTACTACTCCTTCAATGTCCTCCCGGAATGGAAGCATAAGTAGTCTCGCAGAGCTGTCATTAAAACCTTTCATTTTCCGTCAATGGTCGACAATCAAAGCTTTCTCGCACTTGAAAGATGGTTGCCATTGCTACATTCTTGTAATCTTGGAGATGCCATTGCACGCTTTCTAGGGGTATCTCAATTGGCACAAGTGCGACCGTCTAACAGAGAATGCAGCGATGTTACAATTCGGGATCAATTTATCAAAGCCTCCATAAGGTTGCCCCAGAACCCCAGATCGTAGATGTTTTCCACCTCTCTCAAGCGCCAGGTCCGTTTCCAACTGTCCTGGACAACCAGATCCGCGATCTGCGGCTGAACATTCTTTGGCGGCTGGCCGTCTCGAGTACGAACGAGGAACTGTCGACTTCTTTGTGGCCATTCAGATTCAAATGACTCCTCGCAGTGGTAGTCATCAACACCGTCCATAGAAGATATCGAGGCACTCGCAGAATCAAGGTCCGAGTGTTTCAAGGCTGCTATGAAAACCTCTCCGTCGTTCATATCTTCGCGAACATCACTCCACTTGCTTGTTTCATTCGTAGTCATGCCGGCCCAAATCAGATAGATGTGATATGCCAACAGGCCAAGAGGTAGCGGTGCCGTTAAAGTCGACAGCAGACCCACACCACCTCGTGATATGCCTCCCACCATAAATGCCGTGCCTAATGCATCGGCCCAATGCTCCCACATGGCCATGAATCTCTCCTCCACAGTGCCGTTTGAATCATACTCGGACTTGTGCCATGAGGGATATCGCTGAAAATGATCTGCGACCTGTGGTCGTAGAGTCGAAATTGCCAGGTATGACCCGTAGAACAAAACTACCGATGTGAAGAGCAACAGTCCGAGGAAGTATTTATAGTTGCCACGCCCAAGGCAGTTGTTGACCCATACGCAGTGGTGGTCCGATCGGGCCACGCACGCTTTGCATATGGAACAATGTTTCGAGCGAGCGGGCTTGGGAATAGCGCATGAGCGACATATGTTATCTGGATGGTATAGGACATAATCGAAAGGATAGTGACGCAGATGGGACTGGCAAGTCTCGGCAGTGACGATATGCGAGCTGCTCGGGCCCGAGATTTGGCAGAAATAGGTGAAGATGTACGGCAAAGGGACGAGGAGGCAGGCCAGGCTCTTTTGGAGGCTGCTGATGAAGGGCCATGTCGGTGGGAGGAACAAGGCCACGGAGCCAGTAAGGAGGCCGAGGAAGAAGTACTGGAGCTGGTCAGAATTGCCATATGTCTGGCGTGGCAGAAGCCTGGACGAACTGTGACAACAAAATGCTTCTCGTAGAAAAGGTAAGTGGCCAATCTCGATGCAGAAGCGCTCAGACGACCACCGGTGAGCAACCTGTCCAAGCCATAGCAAAAGCGCGGCACATGGATCCAAAGGGCTCGATGAAGGAAGCCGATGGGAGTGCTTCTGCAGTCAAGTTAGCAGAGATGAGGTTGCTCATGGCTCATTGTGCTCTTACCTGAAAGCTGGCAGCCGACCGAAGAAGGCCACAAATGTTATGGCGGAGATGGCGAGGACGGCAATGGCGAGGGCGCGGACGAGCCCCATGGTGCATATGTCACTGGTTGAGCATGGCCTTGTGTTTTGGTGACTGGAACACTGGAAGAGGCCTTCGTGGTTACTGCAGTGCTGCTAGTATCTTACCTCCGTACCTACCTACCTAGAGATTAGTAGATTTCAGGAACTTCAGCCTCGCGCAGTAGGTACCTACAACCACCCACGCCATCTAGATATAATAAGCAACTCCAATGCTACAGCTATCCCGGCCGTCTTGCCTTGGTGTCTTTGTCGCCCGGGATCTCTTCGGTGTCGATCCTGGACGCGACCACCTGACCACGCGTCCTATGCAACGCTACTCTCTCTTGCCCACCTGCAAACACCGACACCAACCCACCACCCAAACACGCCCATGCCTTCTTCTCGATCTCGTCCGTCAGCCTCTTTCGCCCGGGGCCACCCATCAGCCTCTTTCGCCCGGGGCCACCCATCAGCATCTGCGCCCGTCTACCAACCCCCCGAGCATCCCCTGAACGCCTCGGCGCAACACAGCCTAGCCAGTCTCAAGCGTCTCCACCAGCTCAATTCGGTGGAGAAGCATCTCAAAGACGCGAATCAGCTGTTGGCAGACTGTATCTTTGAGGCCAACAAGGTCCTGGCCGACCGCGAGCGCGATGTGGAAAAGCGCCACGCCAAAGCCGACAGGGATGGTGTGCAACGCGACGCGCAGGAGCAAGCAGCATTGGAGCAACGGCAGGAGGCTGTCCGTAAGCTGAATACCGATATCGAAACGAGAACGCGAAAGACCATCGACGAGCAGTATGCCATCGAACACATGCGGCAGTCTCTTGAAGACGCCGCGAGAGCGGCTGGCAATGCCCCCAATCTCCCTGTGTCGCAAGCAGCGAGCTTCGACCCAACGATGCCTGACGCGCCCTCCCAGCCGGAATCGGGGCCACCTCCAAGTGACACCTTCAAGCGTGGAGTCCAGGAGAGGATGGATGGATGGCAGCACACGACTCTCCAAACTCGATATTCTCAGCACCCCGACTATGTCAGCTTCAAGAAACTCGCTCATGATGGCGCCCACGGCGACGATGTGCCCATGGAGCCCGCATCGAGATGGTTTCGAGCTGCTCGCGGATCGCCTGCTCCTGGTACCACGCGTGCCCATGAGGCAGATGATTCAGACGACGATATCATCATCGCTCGCGAAACAACCAGCACCAAATGCCCAATCACTCTCAGGGAGCTCGAGAACCCGATCATGAATAAGCACTGTAGTCATGTCTTCGAGAAGGAGGCCATCATGCAAATGACCGCTCGCGCTGAAATCAATTGTCCCATAACCGGATGCACCAAGGTAGTTCATGCCGCAGGATCTGGGCCACGCTTCGTGCTAACTTGCGTATGCAGAAAATCTCCAGGTCGAGCTTATACGTCGATTCGACTCTCTTTAAGAAGATCAAGCGGATACAGCAGAGCAAGCAGGCAAGCCAAAATGCGGAAGATGATTCCGACGAAGAAGACCGATTTGCTGATGGTCGCAATGCAAACTTGTCTATACTTCTAGATGACGAGTCTGGCGATGATGATTTCGACACCCTGATTGATGATGCGGAACGCTTCCACCCTCCGAAAGTTGAGCCTCAGAGCAGTCGGCCCCCGGCAGGTTCACGAGCGACCCAGGTTGTCACCCTTGGGGACGACGGAAGCGACGAAGAAGACGAAGATTAGACCATAGAGTATTGATAAAGCACCATGCTATATCAAGCGTCTAGTTGTTTGAGGCCCAGATGACCCAGATGTAAGATGAACTTCAGCCTACGATATTCCGTTCACAACAGATTTCCGTCGCTCTTTCAGTATGTCACGAAGCACTGACTGACATGCTACTTCATCCAGGTAAGAGAACATCGAAAGATGGAATGGCGTAGGTCACTCGAGCAAGGTGGTGATAGACAGTGTTTCTCTTCAGTATTCGCATGATACCCCTAGTCCACGACGCAGGCTTTCGAAAATCTATCTTTTCAACACGATGGAGTTGCTGCAAGATTTCCGGCAACTTGGCTATGATTATTGCGAGAGGGTTGTCCATAATGATCTCGAATTGGACACGACGTCCTGCTTGTGATGATTATACAGTGAGTTACTGCAGCGTACATCGGTCGCTCCGTCTGTCTCTGCGTGCCTTGCCTTCTATGCAACCCAACTGCTCTCGCTCTGGCTCCAACATGAAGTCGTGCCTTCTCTGGCTTGCTTACCACGGCTGTTCTTCACAGCATCCTTCATCTCCAATCCATCAACATCAGCACGTCCGATCTCTGTACCTCGCTGGCCGCAGCTTTCTCCATATATGGTCATTCCACATAGGCTACCAACGAATCACTATACTTACCAATAACTCCATCACTCAAGAAGACAGGATGTGCTACATTTGGCGATGCGATGCCGACGACTTTGGCCACAATGGGCCACTCCATGTTTACCTCCAACACATCACGCCATGGAACAGAATACCTTTCGTCTTCGACGAGTGCGGCAAAGCACATCGTATTCGGCACATACTGCTCAACGTTCGCTCCAGCTGTCCAATTACCTGCATGGACGCGTTCAACAACAGGTACTCCGTCTCACATGTGCTTTTCTGGCGACTGGATCTACCGGAGGCCACTTGGGGCGTCTTCGACTATCGGCACGCTGCCCGTGCTTCCAATTGGCCTTTGTTCGATCCCCTACTATCGTACCAGCTGCCAATAACGTCTGAGCAAGCGAACGCATTAGCTCAGTGGTATGATGGGCACGAGAACAGAAGATCCATCGCCAGAGGCTTAGGATTCGCTTCGAGACAGAACGAGAACAACAGCACTGTTACGAGGCGGACCCATTCTACTTCGAGACCACTGGACGCTGAGCGGCGTCCTATCTCTGACAGAATCCGTGTACGTATATCCGCTCGTTTTGTAAATACAAGGCTTCTGATCATACAGCAGGCCATGGTCCAATCAGCACGCTCGGCCGGGGAACGTCGACTACAATCGGCCGTGGAGCTTCGATCAGAATCGGCTGTGGAAGATCGACTAGCAACACAGACCCGGTCAGTTTCTCTGCCGCTTACTCCCCTTCAGCAACCTCGGGATATTGGCCTGCGTCGACGACAATCGGACGTGGAGCTTCGATCACAATCGGCTGTGGAAGATCGACTAGTAACCCAGACCCAGTCATGTTCTCTGCCGCTTACTCCCCTTCAGCAACCTCGGGATATTCGCCTACGTCGCAGACTGAGCACCTTCATCCCATCTCCCAGTTTGAGAATACCCTCGTTTGAACCCACTCAGTCTCTTGGTGGAGATTCGATTCTTTCGTTGCAGCAGGAATAGTGGAAGAGGGAACATTTTTCCTATAGCTGTTTCAATCAAAATTCTCGCGACTTGAACAATGAGATTCCCGGGGTGAAGTGCCGCAGATCTTATACGGTGCTGCCTATGAGGTCAGTACAACGTGAATAATCGTTCTAGAATGAAAGAACAGAGGCTACAGAGCTTCGAAGCCGGCTCGAAACTTTTGACTCACGATCGCTGTTGATCGGTTTCAGACATCGCAATCTCCGAACGTTGTCAGTGTTTTACTTACCTGATCTTTCATGCCGAGGCTCCAAATTTGATTGTATTTCCGATTCTTTAGTTCGAGGGGCATCGGGATCCAGACACCGAGTCGAGACTAAGCGATAGGGAGTAGGAGAGACAGAATCAGACAAAACATGTCGCGTTCAAAGAACTGTACGGATAGGCCCATCCTGACGCTTGCGACAATAACAAGAGCTCGATACCTGGATATCTGCAAACGCCATCGCTGCGCTGAGCTGTTTCTCAATGATCTTCGCCTCGGGATATCGCCCAAGTCTCCTCAAACACTCGTGATAACCGTGCAACGCCCACACATTGTTGGGATGTTGCATTGGTCTCGGAAGAGATTTATCCAAACCTAGATCAGCTGCATACACTGCTGCTGCCTCTTCCACATGGTTCTGTTCGAGCAAAAGCGCTCCTAATGCATGGCGGGTTGGTTGCAGCCACCCTAGAGGTTGAAGTCAGCATTGAGTCTAATGGGAGGGATCACGGCAGCTTCTTCGACCGGATGTTCCCAGCTTCAAGCGTCATAAACCTGCTTCGAATCGAAGTCTGGCAAAGCAAGATCGATTAGGAGAGATTTCTGGCGATTACGAGAAACAATTTTGCCAGAGGCTTGTGTCCACTTGAATGGGATGATAAATCCGATTGCGCTGTTTCTCCAGGAGCAGCATATCGATGCGACTGTTTTGCACTTACCCCACGGCTCGTCATAATCGAGCGAGTCGTCCAAATGGACGGCATGTCGCAAATGCTCAAAAGCGACGTCGTAGTTTTGTTTCCGGTATTCAAGCTCGCCATCGAGCATGGCTGTAGCGATGGCGAGGACTTCTTTGGCAGTAATGTTGAACACGGCTCGAGACTTGTGTACCCTTGGCACTGACAGCATGAAATCCTTGCGCGTGTTCTCGGCCTCCTCGATGTTGCCCATCGCTGAGTGGGCTATACCTTTGCCATATAAGATCATGGCGGTCGTGAAACAGTACAAGTCGCGATCTGTGGGCAATTGCAGCTCAACCATGTCCTGCCACTTTCCAAATCGGATTAGGGCGTGCACGTTCATCGCCAGGAAACCTTCGAGCCAATCGGCCATTGGCGGGGACTTTACTCGAAGGAGGTCTTCTGGTACAGATTTCGCGAGAGCCGAAGCCGTCTCGAGCGAAACCTTTGACATACCTGCAAACATGGCCCCGTAGAGCTTGAAGTGGTAATCATGGCACCGGTAGAGCGTGTAAAAATTCACTGCGCCATAACGCGTGACGAACTTCTCGTCCGCTACGACAGCATCCGCGTTGGAAGCAACAGACCGTCTCCAATCGCCGCAAAGGACATCTAGATGGCTCGGCATGTGCTGCAAATGGCCAGCGTCGGGCACGAGGCCACGTAGATGGTCCGCGATTGGGAGAGCTACTTCTGGAGTAGGTGACATCTCCATCAAGTGAATGTATAGATGAAGCAATCCTGGATGCTGAAGAGCCCCCGGTCGTTGAAAAGAGTTTTCCAGTATCGTCTTGACCTGCAGCGTCGGTGCGTATTTGCAAGGCTTGCCTGCGAATCTAGTTAGCCGCACGTTTCCAAGAACCAATTCTACGTCCTGAAACGAGCACTTTCAAATTCTTCCGAGTCGTGAGGTTTCGAGACGTTGCAAAGCTCCTCAGTCCAGGAGAGATACTGATAAACTTTCGGCCACATCCATTCCGTACGTTTGCCAAAAAATTATCGGTATCGATCCTAAATTGACTGCGATGAACTGGTGCTGGGCTTTTAGAGGAAAGAATATCGGATGAGGAATTCCCGGACGTTAGGCAAAGAGTCGTATGGATAACATGTGGGGTCTTGAAGATTGGCCGTACCTGTACGTATATCCCAGAGCTTCCATGGACAAAGATTCATCAAACTGTCGGAGTACAGGCATTCAACATCGAGGTCTTCACCAAAGCGGTTGTAAACCTTCTCCATTGCACAGCTGTAGAGCTTGTTCCACGTCATAGGATCTTCATCGACTGTGTGGTCCTTGAGATATCGAAACTGAATTGCTTCGACCAGGGCCTTTTCAAGGTCAGAACCTGAAGCCGCCACAAGGTCGTTCGCCTTCAACGCCGCCTCGTGAGTCTTCTTCAAGGTTTTCTGAAGATCGGCCTTGTCGTAAACTTCCCATGGCTTATTGTAATTGGGTCCAAGGGCAAATGCAAGTCCCCAATAGCACATGGCGGCATTGGGATCAAAGGAGATGGCCTTTCGGAAGCAGCTAGCAGCTTCTTCGTGATTGAAGCCGTAGCACCAAATCAATCCTCGGTCGAACCATAATTGGGCCTGGCTGCTGGACGTCGTGATGCGTCTTTTATAGGTTCCTAGGTCGAAGTAGCTGTCGTCGTCGCTTGTCGTGATGGATTGCCTCCTCAGAACCATGGCGGCTGGGGAATTGCAAGGCAGTGAGATGTTGATGGAGAGTGATGTTGTTGAGATGTAGTCGCTTACTCGTTGACAGCGTTGAAGACGTGCATCCAATGTAACCACGATTGCTTGGCGAAGCTCACACTAGCTTGATGCACCTCCTGAGACCTGAGACATAGCCAGACCAAAAAATTGCACCTCTGGAATATGAGATTTGGCCTCATACAGAATATACAGCATGAGCCAAACGCGCCTCAGGCTCAATGATGCTCTTCATCACGCCGGCTCCATCACGATGGCTCCATCACGAATCAATAGTCCTGTTCCTTGTAACGGTCTTGTAAAGGGAGCATGTCGACAGCCTGCCCGCAGGCTAGACACCACGGCTTACGTGAATTGTGACTCTTGCCTCTGCATCGATTGAGTTGCTGTACCTAACTACCAGTACGTATTATTGATATTAGTATGTTTGCCCACCTCACAAGCATGTTCGTCTCGGCCCGCTCCCACGTCTGCTAGTCGCGCTAGGACCAATACTGCAGAACGAATAATTCAGATTCGGAACAATAATTGCCAGAGTTGACGACAATGCCCAAACGGAAGAGGGACGACGAAGGCGACGATGCCCTGCGCAGCCAGCTGGGCTTGTGTCAGACGACTCTCGTCCGCAACCTTAGGATCGCGCGTCGCATAGAGCGCCAGAAGCTGGGTAGACGGCAGAAGGTCGCCCTGGCCGCGAAGGATGCGCTCGACAACGCGCGCATTGTAGCTGAGATCCAGGCACTGAAGGTTGGTCTGCTCTGCCATGCTCCGCTCTACTGGCCATGCTCGGATCGTTGCGGCTGACAAGTGCGCCAGAAACTGGACTTGCAAACCACGGCCGAGCACCATCTGCTCAAGACTCTCCACAGGATCAAATCCATCGCCGCCACCGGCCTCCTCCCTCCGCACAATCCTCCAGCCTCTGTGCCAGACACAGCGACTTGCAATGTCACGGCGCGACTGTACAAGGCGCAATCAGTGAAAGCTGCATTAGCTACGACAATACAACAAGTTCGACAGATACTTGGCTTGGATGCGACGACAACAGCGCTGGCTGGAAGCAAGGCAAAGGAGAACGGATGGAGTGAAAAGCGCAGCCCTGTAGACGCTAAAGAGGAGGAGTGGCAAGGTTTCAGCGACGGTTCGGAAGATTCTGACAACGAGATAAATGATGTGAGCTGTCAACGCGACGCACTTGCGGTGAGCGACAGCGAGGATTTTGCTGATCATGACGGACGACTGGCATCCTCTGACGAAGCCGAGTCCGAGGTGGACGACTCAGCTGCACAATTGAAGAGAGAGCTGGCACAAGCCGTGGCCAACGTCAACGCTGGCGACGATTCCAGTGACACCGGAGCATTCGACCAAGGCCCATGGGACACAAGCATGACTTCTGCAGAAAGATGTGGCAATGTCCATGACGACGGGCAGGCAACGACACACGCGCGTTTCGGCATCGACTCTCTCCAAGCATTCAGCAAATCCGTAACACCTGAGCTAACCTCGCATGCTTTGGCGCATTCGCCATCACAATTGCCCGCATTGGTCACCGAATCTAAACTTGCTGAGGACAAAAACACCGGAAGGAGTCCCATCACTGAGATAAAATCGACGGACAGCGATAGCAGTTCCCTTGAACAACCACCCTCGCCCAAGCTCAAACCGACCTCCTCCGCATTCCTTCCGTCCCTCACGATGGGCGGGTATTGGTCTGGCTCAGAAGGAGACGAGCCGGAGGACATTGAAGAGCATGTTGCGCCCCGAAGAAACCGACGGGGACAACGCGCTCGACAAGCCATCGCAGAAGCCAAATTTGGAGCAGCAGCAAGACACGTTGTTGAAGGACGGCCTGCCAGCAAGAAAAAAGATGGGCGTGACGCTGGCTGGGACTTGAAACGTGGTGCAACCGGCGCTGAAAGTGGGAGAGGTTTCAAAGGCATGGACCGAAAAGAGAGGAGAAACAGGATGAAGGGAGCTCGCGAAGCTGGTGCCAGTGGTGGCAACGCTATTGCTATTGGGTCAGGCAAGGCAGATGCTGCAGGAAGAGTCTTGCACACGATGGGCAAGCCGAAGAGGGACGACATTGGATCACTGCATCCCAGTTGGGAGGCCAAAAGAAAAGCAAAAGCAGCAACTGGCACACTCGTCCCGTTCCAGGGCAAGAAGATCATGTTTGATTGATTCTTCGTTGGTCGTTGTAAGCCTTGATCGGTCGCTTGAGGCAAGGTATAGAAAAACAGGACTCAATTACCCCCTCGTTTCTATCGACAACAATCAGACCGGCTTTCGTTTCCCCTCGCTCGCTCTCATTACCGTCTCGCAAATATCAGCTCAGACTCGAAATCGCATTACTGTAATCGGAGGTCGCTTCATACCCCGGCACGCAATCCAGCTAGTATCTGAACTGTGTGTAAGAGCAAGGTGACAACTGATATAGCATTCTGGGTATATTGACCGAGAGGAGCGCTCTGTTTTGGAATAACCTTGAAGAGAATGTTTCTCAATCATCTACAAACCCGACGATCAAAACTAATGTGTATCCACGTCGAGAGATATAAGAATGAGCATCAAGCCGGACATCTGTTCCGCTAGGTACGGATTGAAGGACAATAGGATGCCGAGCACGACATGGTCTAGACAAGTCTAATAGCCTATTCCAAAAGTATACATAGTAGGTACTATATAGATAGATATATTACAGTTTTAGAGGGGGGACAGAGGTTAAATATATAGATTTACTAGTAGGATAACCGCTAGAGAGGAAGCTATCTAGTGCATATTAGAATCAGAAACTCTACTAGAGCGGGTCAGATCGGGTTTTAGAGTCTAGGTCAGCGCTTAAGATTTTCTGGAGGTAGCTCCGACGTCAACTAAATCCACGTGACTTCGTGATAAGTGATTCAACTTCGTTGCGACAAAACACCGTGGCCACGTCATAATGGTCCGACCCGCCGGAACAGCGAAAGCAGCAAGAAGTCAAGGAACCAGGACTCCACGGCGACGGCCACGACCAGAAGACGACGCTCCAGATGTGTTCCGTGACCTGCTCTCAGCCACAAGCAACCCGCCAGACCGTGACGCCCGTCCCATTAAAAGGCGCAGAATTGCTGCGAAGACTAGGAGGGAGCCAGAAGTGGAACGAGGCCCAGAGACGGCCTCGCTCCAGCAGACAGTGGTAGATGACAGTGATAGCGATAGCGACAGCGATGTGGAATTCGAGGACGTCGAGCTCGGCGTGTTGGGACCGTCCATAGCAGCTGCACCCATCAAACGAGATGAACCTCTCTACATCCCGCTCTCAAGCCAGACGCAAACATCAAAGAGTAGGAGAAATGTGACGAGCAAGAGAAAGCCCATGACGGCGGCGGAGAAAGCCAGAAGACTGAGCGTTCACAAAATGCATGTCGTCTTCTTGCTGTATCACGCGTTCTATCGTAACCACTGGTGCAACGATGGAAAGACCCAGGCATGTCTTCTGCCCTCTCGCTTACATTTCTCACACTGACGCTGCAACTACAGGCCATCCTCAGATCCCTTCCCCAACCGCGGCTGGTTACTATGCTCCATCCGTCCCCGAAAGCTGCCCAGACACAAAGAACAAGGCTGTTCAAGGACGCTCTGGTTCAGATCTGCGATCTTTGGCACGTCAAGTTCACCATCACTGCCATCGGACTGCGCAGACCACAATGGATGACCAGCGATGAGGACCTGGCTCAGGTATGTTGCTTGTCCCTTTTGCTCAGCACTGGCATCCCTTCGATCTGATATGTCCCAGTTTAAGTTGTCTCCTCACGCAGAGAAGCCGTTGGAGATCCGAGACTTTCGAGCGGCTGCCAAATCGATGCAAGGATCGGCTGATTTAGGTGCTCAGCTGTTCTGCACACTCCTTCGAGCGCTCGGTGTTGAAGCTCGCTTGGTGGCCTCGTTACAACCTCTGGGATTTGCAGCTGCCGCTGAGGTAGCGACTCCACAAAAGAAATCGGACGGCAAAATCATTGTGTACGCCAATGCTTCAAATGACGAGCAGGAATCTGGAAAGGCTGCCCTTACGAAAGCGGAAACAACTTCACCGACTCCTCTACGAAGAATCGGTCGTATTGGACAGTCTCGCGCCACCACAAGTAAAGCCGCAGATCTCGGAAAGCCTCCTCCAGGGCTGTCTAGTAGGCCTAAACGAATACAGCGCCCTGCACATCCCGTCTTTTGGGTCGAAGCATTTGATGAGGCAACTGAGAAATGGATCACAGTGGATCCCATGGCAACAAAGAGCGTGAACAAGCCGGCACAGATTGAGCCAGCATTCAATGACGCGGAAAACGCAATGGCATATGTCATAGCCTCTGAAGATGACGGAACAGTGAGGGATGTTACTCGTCGGTATGCCAAAGCGTACAATGCAAAAACTCGAAGGTTACGTGTGGAGAGTACAGAAGGTGGGCAGCACTGGATGAAGCGTGCGCTAAGACCACTCCGAAAATACCGTGTGCAGGTATGCTTCTCGTCTTTTGAGTGATTCCCAGGCTGACGAGCGCAGGACCGAGACCAGATCGAGGATGCCGCTCTGGCTGCAAGGGAGGCGTCCGAAGAGATGCCACGCAATGTGCAGGACTTCAAAGGTCACCCGTATTATGCTCTCGAGCGTCATCTGCGGCGAAATGAAGTGATTCACCCCAAACAGGGCGTAGGAAGAACCAACATAGGCACGTCAGCTGCGACTCGCTTTGAGACTGTGTACCGACGTAGCGACGTCCACATAGTGAGAAGTGCGGATAAGTGGTTCCGGCTTGGGCGACAACTGAAGGTTGGTTTCGTCTCATTGATGACGTTTGCTGGCAGCTCACGTAGAAGTGTAGGTAGGCGAGCAGCCTCTGAAACTTGCCCGTCCGCGACAAGTTCGCGGTCGAGAATCCACTTCGGACCCAGATACAGAAGCTGCGCAAATCGCGTTGTACGCCCTATACCAAACCGAACTTTATACACCAGATCCAGTAGTCAATGGACGCATCCCCAAGAATGGTTATGGAAACCTCGATGTTTACGTGCCTTCTATGATTCCGCCTGGCGCTGTGCATGTCCGCGCACCTGACGCAAAACATGCAGCGAAGCTCTTGAACGTCGATTATGCAGATGCGGTAACGGGTTTCCAGTTCAGAGGCAGGCACGGGACAGCAGTTGTCGAGGGTATCATAGTGGCATCGGAATTTCGCGATGCTGTAGAAGCAGTGCTTGATGCTATGGCCTATGCGAGGGAGGAAACCATGGAAGCGAGCAGATCGGCTAAAGCTTTGCAGTTGTGGCGGCGTTTTCTTGTGGGAATCAGGGTGGTCCAAAGAGTTAGACAATACCGAAATGATGGAGAATGGGACGAAGAAGACATGATGGCTGATGAAGAATTTCAAAAAGAACTTGATCGGGAAATGGCTCAGGGTCGTGGCATATCACCCATGTCTGAAGGTGGAGGTGGCTTCATGGTTGGTCCTGAACAAGAAGAGATGCAACCGTCACCGTCGGAGGATGAGGGCGAAACCGATGACGATCTACACGACGTTGATTATCGAGATGACGATGATAGGGGAGGCTCTGCACCTGAGCCCGAGAACGGGAATGAGGGCAAGGTGAATGCAGTCAGGTCGCAACGTGGTTTGCCTAGCCTCAGGCATGAATCGTCGTTGTTTGGGCTAGAAAATTTCGACATACAGATGGCTGTACCTTTGTCCGAAGACGATCAAGGCGAAGATAGCGAAGGTGGTGGTGGCTTCATGGTAGCGAAAGCCGGGGACAACCCCTTGTCTCCGGGCAGAAGAGCTGGACCAATGTCTGATTCGAATTCTCCTGCTTTGACAGGCCAAGCATCGATTCATGGACAAGACGAGGCCTCGATGCCAAATCAGATACGGCCGTCACCATCTCCCTCTCTCGCCGTCACTCCTTCCATAAAGTTGGCAATCGAACCCTCAGACGTAATAAAAGTGGCAAGCGCTGATCGAAGGCGATCCTCGCCGGCGTTGTCATCTACATCCGGTGACGTTGATGACGGCTTGCTACTGGAAGATCCAGAGGATGAAGACGCAGAGCCTGAATGGCTGCTGTAATGGTATTGTCGACCACGAGCAGTGCATGCGATATAAGGTGGCCTTCCATTGGAACAAAGGTACCGTTGACATCCATTTCGGCTCAAAGAACGTGCCAATCGACTATCTGAACACAAAAGAACGCTCATGACACGCCTAAAACCTGACAAAGTTTGGACCGGAATATCGAGCTCTCGTATTCTTTTGTGACAATGGATCACAATTGCAAACGCCCGAATCGTAGCGTTTTTGTTCCTCCGCTTTACAAGCAATCTGTTTTGAGATCAACAGCGGATCGCTCGTTTTTGTCAAATACGTGTTGCATCCTCTCCTCTCACCTATTTGAAATCATCACATTACCAACGACCTTGATGGCTTCCCTTTCTGGCCACATCTTTGCATTTGTCTTACTGGCGCTAGCCTTGATTCATACCGACCCATTCTCGTTAACCATTCATACTCCCTCCTCATGGCTCCTCGTTGGCGAAATCTTCGCGCTGGCATACCTACTTTGCCTCGAACAGAACAGACAGGGCATGACGCCTATCTCTCTTCCACCAGCGAGATTTCCTGAATATCAACAACAACCGCGACTTGAAGACGAAGCCACACCCGGCACTTTCCACCAGCGGAAGATTGATGCGGATGTGTGGATCCAAACAGTCCAAAAGCAACGAAACACGATTTTACGTCTGCATGACCAGGTTACGAAGGAGAAGAGGCATTCCGAACATCTCAGTCTCAGGCTTAAGGAAGAACAGACAAGGTCTGCTAAACAACATCCTATCGCTACAAAGTCGCGAAATCCCGGTGACTCAAGGAAAATTTTAGATCTGAAACAGACAATCGTGGATTTGGCGCACAAATTCCAATATCTGGAAAAGACGTTCGGTGACAGGCTGGAAGAATCGAGGAAGTTGATTAAACCTGGGTTTGAGGAAGAGGTCAAGAGATATTGGATCTTGCTTTCAAGAAGCGATGATTGGCAGGCTATGAAGGAAGTGGGATTGTGGTGTCATAATCATGGGCTAGAGGTGGTCGAGGCGGCCACTTACAATCCCATTGGCACTGGACTCACTTGGCTTTCCTATGGTGGAGGCCAGCAAGCTGGCTTCTTCAGCAGCTCACATCAATTTCCAATCAGAGGCGTTGGTTTCCTCGACCCTTCCGGGTCTGTCTCTGACACTCGAGGGAGCACGACGCAGCATCCATCTAGCAGTGGAGGCTTTGGAGCTCCTACTTGGTCCAGTGTCACTGATCTTTCAGGTACCGATCAGTCAAATCCTGAGAAGGTAGTACCAGGCCGGTTGACTTCCAACAATTCTCCCGGATTTGATACGCCCGGTCCAACTTCCCCGATTGATATTCCAGGCTCGGAAGCTACGCCTTCTTCCACTTCTAGGCCGACTCCTGATACTGGGATGGCAGCGCTCGGTCGGTCTACGATTCAAGCCACTGTTGCTACCAGTACGACGCTCAAGGACTTGTATCCTGTTTCGGTCAAAAGCGAACACGGTAAACCTGAGACATTACACATCGACCGCGCAACTGGTACACTCCGCGACCTAGAACAGCTTTGGCGGAAGGCGTGTGAGGCCAAGGGACAGCCCGCAAAAGGATCGTTCGAATGGACTTGGAAGGGTGAGGAGGAGACAGTTAGAGTGGGCAATAAGAGGACCAACATTGCTGGATTCGAAGGAATTCCTGTGGAATATAGAAAGGATGGAATGATCCTATCAGTTGTGGATTTTGAAGATGAGTCCGAAGGGGACGACGAAGACGACCTCGAAGACTGGTGATTCATCGCGAAGCAGCAAATCCATCACACATCGCGGCGAATGCACAACCATTGCCACAGCTTCCTCATAACAGTCTCGCCAATTCTACCACTCCTTGCCGGTCTCGTAAATACCTGACCCTCCCATCCTTGTAGCCTCTCCCATCGGTTGCAATCCGAACCCTCAGTCTATGACTTTCTCTCATGGCCGAAAACGGCCTGAGTCTTCAGGCTCGAGATCGATGTTACTACGGCTCTGCCGCATGAATCACCAGCAAATCATGCATGTCAGGTGAATCAGCAAAGGCTTTCTCTTCCTCTCGATAGGCTTGTGCTCGAATCTGGCAATCTCTTGTTTGGATGTATCCGGCTCCATATCTTGTGTCATTTTGGCAGCCAGGTGCTCTGCTGATCGCTATACGGTTTTGACAGAACCTTCAATGCCTCTTCGCTTTCTAGGGTATCAGGAACAAGACGCGAGCCTCGCGCTCTTGGTGACCTTGCAACGCTTCCGCCGAATGAACACATTAGGCGGGCGACTCAAACCAAGCTCAGACTCCCATCGTTGCGCAGCAAACACTCCCCTTTCAGCTTTATGCATCTACAACATGCGCCAGACTTCAAGCTCCAAATCCGGCAACATGCGTAACCTCCTCGCTCCTCACTTGGCCACAAGACGTTCTATACATTCACATGTCCCACGCGTCCATGAGCACCCTGACCCCTTGATTGTTCACGATACCGCCGAGCCGCAAACGATACCGATATGCTGGTCATTTCACGCTGGCTACAGCGACATGTTGCAAACTTGGAACATGCCGTTCTTGTATCGCATTCGGCTCTGGTACCTATTCCAGATGCTGCTAAAATGAAGGACCCACGAGACCCATACATTGATGTTCATCCATTGTCACCACCTTCTGGCCTTGAGCCTGAGGCTGCCTTCCTTGCAGTTGGCACCCATGTCACAGATAGCTCCATCTGCCGTTCCTTTGTCTTCCTCTTGCCATGCCTCTCCATCTCCACGCCTCTGCCGATAATGTTGAATATATTCCACCATGCCGGCTGTTCTCCAGGGTTGAGAAAACGGACACAATGCGTGCGAGGGCCGGGACACGGAAGCAAGCGCTCGACATTACTCACAGGTTATCTAAAAAAAATACTCGCTCAATCCGCATCAACCATAACAACGACGTAGTCATACATTTCAAAGGCTTGTCCATATCAGACCTTATCCTTGCTCTTCTTCGACACAGTGAAGGCTCTTTTCAACCTCTGCAAACGACCCCTCTTGACAGCATCTTCGTGCCGAAGCTCATCCCTACTTTTTCTTGTACTAACGTCTTCATGCGCACTCGTCACATCCTCCTCTCTTTCCTGCACCTGCACCTGCACACTTTCCATTTCCCTTCCGCGCTCCATGTACTCGTGTTTTTTGTACCCTTGGACCAAGTGCACAAGAACCTGCCATCCTGATAATCCCTCAAGACTGCCCTTTGCGCATTGAGATTCGACGTTCTTCCAGGGGCAGTGTTCGCGATGCAGATCGACAGGGTTGAAAATCATTGGCTCGAGATCGGAGGAAAGAGGTGTGGTGGAGGGTACGATACGATAAAGCCATAAGCCGACACGCTGAAAGCATTTCGTACAGTAGGCTAGGTTGACGCCATTCGGCGATTGGCCAGTCCAGCCGCAGAGGGCGAGACTGAGGGCGATTTTGTTGATGGAGCTTGAGAAGGGAAAAGTGGCTTTATCGCTTTCGGCGGGCTCAGTGTTCTCTTTACCATGCCGAGGACGGTCGAGAAGTGTGTCAGGAACGACCTTTGCGAAAGCATCAATGTCGAAATCTTCCTTTTCACCTGGCATCTCCAACGTCTCTGGCAGTGCAGCCTCCAAGGTCAAGAGTGAGGCATATCGCTCCTTCATCTCCTTCTGCCATACAGAGGGGTCAGCCTGCTGTATCCTGTAGATGTCGTCCTTGCATCCTGCTTTCCGCCACAAACAGTCCTCATCGTGTGCATCAATGATCAAGCCCTTATACTTCTCGACCATGGCTAGCTCGACGTCGCCCATCCACCACGATGACTCCTCGTCCGGCCCCGTTGCCGCACCCGAGTTTTCCTTATCTTTCACGACCTTAACGAGCAGGCGTTTCTCGCAGCCACCTTTGCAGCCCACGGTATCTTTAGCAGCAACGGTCCATCCTCTTTTCGCCCACTCGACCTCTCCGATGCCAAGGGGCTTGGGTGTCCAGGTCCTAACGTCAGAGAACGTCTTCAACCTCTCAAGGAACTGTTGGTGGCTCCAGGGCGCGTAGTTGGGCAGTTGCCGTTCAGCGGCTCCATCCAAGGCCAAACTGGCGCTTGGCTTGTGCCGCGGGCGAGCTTTCCCGGGCGTGTGTGCCGCAGCGTATGATTTTGGTCTTTTGTTGGCAGTTGGGCTGGAAGCTGTGGGTGTGAGGTCTGGTCTCAGGGCAAGTCTATCACTACTAGCAGAGAGGGAGCGGATGTCGGATGAAGGAGCAGTGAGGGGCCTGCCGCCTTGGTCTGGGGGGACTCTGGGTCGTTTGGATTGCTGTTCTGGAGCGTGATTGACCTTTGGGGTGGAGATGTTGGCAAGAGTCTGGTAGAACTTTCTCTTTGAGGTCTCGAGTCGGTAGGAAGACGACGAGGACGGCATCGGGTTTGTGGAAAGGACCTGAGGCTGGAGGACTTGGTTCGTGGTGGATTATTGTTGTTTACACTCGGAGCAGTTCGCAGTATGACTAGTACTATCTCCAAGGACAGAGAATGCGGAACGTGACGTGAAACACGCGCCACGCGCATGCGCTGATCATCATGTGACGGCGAAGGGTGCTTAATAAAGACGAACGCAAAGGTTGTTCCGTCGGGTGCATGTCTCTCTCCCAAATGCCACGCTCCTGCCACAGCGACCTATCGATGACCATACTCTTCACAGATGCCCTTGAGTTTCATTTTAGCCGATCAAAGATGGACGATAACGGCGAAGCCAAGATCCTTAGCTGTCATTTCGCAGTATTACAAGAGCGCTGGAACGAACCTAAGCAGAAACCTGCCCACGGTAACACTGCTGCAACACAACTGGTGTGGGATTACAGACGAAGACGACGGAGGTGTAGGAGTCTCGTATAAAAATGTTACTCCTTGGCGCCGAAGTGCGGCATCCTGAATGCGGCACAGCTTCCAAAACGTCACGCCACGGTATTTCCACCATCGAACGACCTCATGCCGCCATCAAAACCGCCCGATGGGCTGACAGGAACAGCACAAAAGTCACCCCATGATTAATGAAATGCTTGCTTACTCACAGGACTACCATGTTGTCTCTACGTACCCCTCTCGTGATGCTCATACCATGGCAACATCCATATATGACATCCCCTATCGAGCCCTCGTACCTTCCTTCTCGTCTCTATCACATCACCACTAAGTCGATACTTTGCTACCTTTGCCCAAATCTCCTCTCAGCAGAACTCCCTTCTCTTTGACGGTCAGAGCAATTCCACTCGACCATCTTGAACGATCAGATCAACCTCCACCAACATGCCAGCCCTGCGAGTCAACGCTCTCCGCCGCCTGATGTCCAGCAAAAGCGGCATCCTCTCAGAATCTCACCCATTTGGCCGGCGGTTCGTTGGCGGAATCGCCCACAAAAACGACAACATGGTTCTCGTCCGCCACTTCAGCCGAGCTGCAAGCTTGTACGACTCATCCTCCAACCTTGCCCAACAAACATACACTAACTCGATTCTTGCACAGATGGTTCCCGGCAGCCGGTTTCGCCCTCTTCTCTTGGTCCGCTATGGCCGCGTTGGGCAGGAAATCAGGCATCTAACTCCTGAGTCCGTTTCTCGTTGCACTCAGCCGTCGGATGGAGGCCGAGGATGTCGTGGAGTTTGTGCGGCAGGTTTTGTTCATAGACTTGATGTATTGTTTTAGTGCACATGCTTTCGATGCACTTGGTTTCGCGCAGCATTGCGGGTTGGCGCTTAGGTTCGGTGGTGCTGTGTTTTCTTTCGTCGATGATGTATACTGAATGGGCGGCCAAGGCAATGTCCCTAGATCAATGACGGAGCAAGGTGCCCGTTTTAATATCATAGCAACTGTCTTCCTGTTTCGACCAGATGGGAGGCATTCGATTAAGCGTCGAGAAGTCATGACAAGCAATCGAATCTGCTACAAATATGGCTGGGACTTAGATGATCCTGGACTCGAAAAAGACGAGTGCTCCATGGCAGCAAGTTCTGAATTGCTGCAGAGTTTGAAGAAAGGAGTGCTCGTTGAGATGCTCCTCTGGGCCAGGAAGAGGAGCTATGCGCGAAAATACTGCACTTCTCAAACATGGCCGGTGCCTCACTGGTTATTCTTCACCAGGCAACGGCTTCATCCTGGCAACGGTTTGGTAGACCCATTGTGGAGAGGCCGAGGCCGGCGTCGTGACGGTCGAACGATGAAGGAAGCACTCGAATTCTGCTATCAAATGCAAGCCTACTCGCAAGTCGACAAGTCACCCCTGGAGACCCTCGTCTTACTATACATAACATCATCCAAAGAAAAATCCAGTGCGCCATCCTGGTGAGAAAGATTACAGGACGGCAACCAACGCATCGCACACGAATGTGACGAGTCCCAAACTCCTTGCTGAATGACACGCAGACTCTCCGCATCTTCCACGTATCACTTTTAATATTCTTTTGGTCCGATCCGCAGGCCCATCCGCTCAAAAGAGCAACGCAGCGCGGGTAGTCAAGGTGTGCCTGTAAAAGATAGATGGTTTATCTGCCCATTTTGGCAGGCTTGGCTTTTGTTCCTTCAGCCTTCGGTGTTGGAGCATCGATCTTCGACCCCTTCTCTGCTTTGACGCCTGATGGGCCGTTGTCACCCGATTTGGCTTGACAGAAAAACCTGTTAGCTGTAGAGATCAGTCTTAGACTCAGATCGTTGAGCGGAGAACGACAAATGGCGTTCGTAGTAGTGAAGCATCTGAGAGTCTGTCAATTGATGAAACATTTGCTTCGGCATAAACTTGCAACAAACCTTCTGCGGACACTTCTGGTTCAACGTAGGCAAAACATGGCGCGTTTTGCGCCCATTATCCCACATAACGTATGCGAATCTGAGCATGTGTCCAGCTTCCTCGTCGAACACTTCCTCGATGGTGTCGATATCGACAACGTGGTTCTCCCAGGTGCCATGCGGGGGATTCCAGTCATCTTCGAAGTTGTCCTTTTTTCCCCGTCGCGCACTCGTTGCGACAGCGGTGGCGGTTGCAGCTTCTGGCGGAGTCGACAGCTTGCTTCTCTTTCGGCCAGCCTTTGTGGGCGGAGTCGCGGCAGCTTCTTCGGCAGCACGCTTCTTTGACTTCTTTCCCTTTGAGGCTGGTGCTGTTCTGGCTGGGCGGCCACCGATCTTCTTGAAGTACGCCTTGAGCACGTCGGATGCTGTCTCACTTCGCGATGGTCAGCTTGAGGGTGTAGCTGGTGAGTTTGCGTGGTTTGACGAACAGATTCTCTTCTGGCTCCCATGTGCGGTCAGAGACTTCCTCGTAGCCCTGCCATTTCACTTCGAAGAGCAAAGTGCCATCGTCGTTCCAATCGTGCCTGAGGATCTTTTCGACGACATATCTGCCACGGTGTCAGTGAATCTCGTCGCTGCTCGCGTCGAGATTGCGCACTCATCGGGCTCGGCACCTCCCTCATCGTCGTCGTCTGTGGACTCGCTTTCTGCTGGGTCGGGAGCGTTCTCGGTCGCGTCCATCAATTCCTTGTAGGGGATCTCGTCTGCGGACGAGTCGCCCTCTTCTACTAACGGTGCTGGGTTTGTTAGCCGGGGAGCCCTTTCGGCGCATTGTCAACACTTACGCGGCATAATTGACGAAAGGCTGTGGTGTTGGTAGGTTTACTGATTTAGAGTGGTATGCACTTTACGCGTCAAAAACTATCGGGCGTTAGAGCTGTTCTAGCTCTAGCCCGTGCAGGTGAGGTGGCCGGGTAAGTTGCTGACTAAGCATAAAAACAAGCACCTAGGTGCCGCAACCTTCTTCAGGTGTGCGCAGAAAATCGAAAACACGCCCAAGTACAATTACAACCATATCCGCCCTTCCCAATCAGTCTAGAGCTCATTCTTACCAGCTTGGAGTCCCCACGCATCGAAGAAGTTCCCAAGGCAGGGAGTGAACAGGCTGATAATGGCGGGAATGCGTAGGCGTCCCTCACTCGTCTCTGTTTCCAAACCAATGCTAATGCTGGCCGGACAGAGCTTGATATGTCCGGAGGTACATGAGCCCTTCACCTTCCACCCCCACTCCCGTGACTCTAACATACAGTTTTAGCCCAGGTGATGCAAGATGAGCAGGGTCGCCCGTTCATCGTTGTAAGAGACCAAGGAAAGAAGACTCGTCTTCATGGGAACGACGCTGTCAAATCACACATCCTGGCAGCAAAGACCGTCGCAGACATTGTCAAGAGCTCCTTGGGGCCCCGCGGTCTCGATAAGATTCTCATCTCTCCGGACGGAGACATCACAGTCACCAACGATGGCGCCACTATCCTCCAGCAGATGGAGATTTCGAATAACGTCGCAAAGCTGCTGGTGGAACTGTCGAAGTCTCAGGACGAGGAGATAGGAGATGGAACCACAGGTGTCGTAGTGCTAGCCGGAGCGCTGTTGGAGCAGGCCGCAGAGCTGATAGACAAGGGCATACATCCCATCCGGATAGCAGACGGTTATGACCAGGCATGTGAGATTGCGATCGCCGAGCTCGACAAGATCAGCGACACCATCTCCTTCTCAAAGGCGGACAACACGAGTCTGCTAAGAGTCGCCAAAACCAGTCTAGGCAGCAAGATTGTCTCCAAGGCCCACGACCAATTTGCTCAGATCGCTGTGGACGCTGTCCTGTCAGTGGCTGACCTGGAGCGAAAGGATGTCGATTTTGAGCTTATCAAGGTTGATGGGAAAGTCGGAGGACGATTAGAGGACTCTCTGCTTGTCAAGGGCGTCATTGTGGACAAGGACTTTTCACATCCTCAGATGCCTTCGGAAGTCAAGGACGCCAGAATTGCCATTCTCACTTGCGCGTTCGAGCCTCCGAAGCCAAAGACGAAGCACAAGCTGGATATCACATCGGTCGAGGAATTCAAGCGGCTGCAAAAGTACGAAACGGGCAAGTTCGCTGAGATGATCCAGCAGATCAAGGACACGGGAGCCAACGTGGTCATCTGCCAATGGGGTTTTGACGACGAAGCTAATCATTTGCTGCTCACAAACAAGCTGCCTGCAGTTCGGTGGGTTGGTGGACCGGAAATCGAGCTCATTGCCATTGCGACGAACGGTCGGATAGTTCCACGATTCGAGGACTTGACGGCAGACAAGCTTGGCAAGGCTGGTATTGTTCGGGAGATGTCATTTGGCACTACAAGAGATAAGATGTTGGTGATTGAGGAGTGTGCAAACACCCGTGCGGTGACCGTGTTCGTTCGTGGTTCCAATAAGATGGTAAGCCCGATTCTTTGACAATCGGGTCATGCGAAACTGATTCGATTTACAGATTATTGACGAAGCCAAGCGCTCACTACATGACGCGCTATGCGTGGTGCGTAATCTTGTGCGCGACAATCGCATCGTCTACGGTGGCGGAGCAGCGGAAATCGCATGCTCGTTGGCCGTTGAGGAGGCCGCTGTTAAGGTACGCATTCTCCTCACGTTGATCAGGTCGATGTGGCGGGTACTGATAAGTGGCTTTAGAGTCCAGGATTAGAACAGTATGCTATGCGAGCCTTTGCAGATGCATTGGACTGCGTGCCTATGGCTTTGGCCCAGAATAGCGGTCTTTCGCCCATCGAGACGTTGGCCTCAATCAAGTCGCGTCAAGTCAAGGAGAAGAATACACGACTGGGTGTGGACTGCATGCAGACAGGCAGCAGTGGTGAGTTTGTCCTCTTTCTGCGAGATTCCGTCGAGCTGTCTCTGCATGGCGCCTCCAGAGACCCTACGACTACCTGAATGCCTGCTGAGGACCTGTTTCTAGATATGCGTGAGCATTTTGTCATTGACCCCTTGATATCCAAGCGGCAACAATTGCTATTGGCAACCCAATTGTGTAGAATGGTGCTGAAGGTACGTTCCATCTTTCCTCGTCATATCTCGGACAGAACATCCCTTTATTCAAATTCGACAATGCAACGCCGTCGTGGCGTGCTTGTGAACTTTGCGAGTCAGCATTGCAACGTTCACCACCGATTGCATGGCGCCCGATGCAGACCTGTCTTCCTTCCCTACGCGCTTTCCCGGTTTCTGTATCGCCTTGTATGTGTGACCTTGTCACGCAAGCACCTTCACGCTCCAATGTGGCGTTCCGCCTTAGCCCTTCACGCCATCGGAATGGAATGCACAGATCTCCGTTCCTGGTGGCTTCTGCTTTCAGATCGTATAGCATCTTGCAGGAGTCACGCTGGGCGTTCGCTTGTCGGGGCTTTTTGTCAAAGCAGCGTGTCGTACAGACTTCTTTATTCCATAATTCTTGCTTGTCCCATCATTCCGCATGGCACTGCACTGCTGTCTGCGTGCACTTTTTTACATTTGTGTCTTTCCTATAATAGATTTTTCCTCTCAGTGGAACTTGTTACTGACTTTACAATCCCAGATTAATAATGTGATCATTGCTGGCTCTGACGAAAACGAGTTCTAGTCCAGCACACAGCAAGTGAACGAGGCAGAACTGGGGGACCAAGGCCGACACTGAAACGCGAGAGAGACAAGCGTCATCGCGGGTGGTGCAGACGACTTCTGATGGGCATGAAACGTCAACGTTTCTGCAGGGATTCAGTTGGACCTTTTCCATGGCGACGTCAGGGTGTCGCAGTTGACATGACGAATTCGCATATCGAGCACCATAGAAGTAGACGAGCTAACGACTGCAATTCATGTTCACGCTGAAAAGGGTGGTTCGCCTTTCGAAGAAGTTGTTTTATTGTTTGGGCCAAGCCGAAACCACGACCTACTCCTCCGCGTTCACTGTACCTCCTATGGTCCTTTTTTGAGGGACTCGGGTCCGTAAGGCTGGGGAGGTACCCGTTGGGGTAGTGTGGAGTAAGCGGGGGACGATGCAGGTGACGACAAGGGTAGTCAATCCCAAGACTGCCGGGCAAACCACAACCTTCACAGCATGCAGTGACGTTACCGCAATTCCAGTTTCGATGGTGGCGCCCGACGAAAATTCCAAGTAAAGCCGGACATTCGATCCGCCTGCTCAGCCGGGGGAGTCATTTTCACTATCGTGACAACCTGCGCATTGTCAGTCTCGGTAAGCTTTCCGCTCTGCATGGACCTCGTGAGAGATGTCAAGACGTCTATCGGGATCCTGTATGTGTGTGTGCCCAGCGCAACCCAACCCGAAGAGACCAGTCCGGATGGGATGGGGAGTTGACATGCCTCAGTCCCGTCTGGATTCTGGAAGCGTTGCTGTGTCCATTGAGGCATTTGGCCCATAACGACAAGAATAGAGTATGTATCTACTGATTGTCTGGCATATTTTGTTGCATATTTGGACTTTCCCTTTTGGAAGCCTTTCTAGCATCGTTAATGCTGTTTCTTTTCGACGCTGTGACGCTGTCGGGTTTTGATGATGTATTTCTGGATTGAGACTGCTATGTCACAGTCGTCTTTCGATAGGAGACTGGGAGGAAAATATCGATGTTGGTTTGATGGTGAGGGATACCTGGACGGATGGCCGATGGACTTCGAGACAGGTTATGTGAAGCAGATTCACTGACGTGTAGAGCTGATTGTTTGATGTATTCTTCGGGCAGACATCTTCAGCGTTACTATAGAAGACGAGAATGTCGTTCAGCGATTTCAATCCCTTGCTCTCGGAAACCGTATTCGGCTGTCGGGTTTATTTCAAGATGGACATGGTTGTATTGTAAGGAAAGCGAAAACGCGGGGATGAGGATTAGGATGAGGAGGTGGAGAGGAGTCCGGGGGAAAACCTCAGGGCGTTATTTATTTACAAGTAAACCTGCTCGACTGTAGGTAAATCTCCTATGAAACCTATAGAGAATAAAGGGAAGTTGGCTAGAGCGTATATCAGAATCACGGACGAGCTGTCAGATGCTTTCCCCCAACTTGCTTGAAAAGCGCTGGAAGATGTCTACTCCACCTCAGCATCGATCGTGACCTGAATTCAAGTCAACAACATGAAGTCCCAGATTATCATCCTCTTCGTCAGCCTTGCGACGGCCTTGGCAAGCCCTCCCGTTCGAGGTATAGACGACGAGAAGACGGAGTACGTTGGATGTCGATGAATCGTGAACAGGGCAAACTTCCAGCATAGACAACGTCTTCGCTCCAACATGCCGTGAGAAAGGAGGTACGTCGACTGCTATTCCCAACGTCCCGATTATTGTAGATGGTTGCACGGGATGTTGAGGCGATATCAGAGGACGTGATCTGAGCAGGCAAGACGTTGAACAATAAATGTCCACGACACAGTTTTCGTGCATCAAGTCCCTCCTACATCGTGCCTGTTTCTCTGTTCCAGGCCTTGATCACAAGATTTGACGATGCCGTGTGGAAGAGAGAGAGAAGAGACGTGAGGAGAGCGAAGACGGTGTCGACCACGTTTCGGATCAATACACGGTACGCAGTCGATGGACTGGATCAGCACATGAGCAAGATGAAAGGGAAGGGTAGTGGCGGTTAGTAAGCTACAGAATGTTCCGCAGGGCAGGCTAGAGGTGAGTTCAACGGAGAGGAGAGGCGCAAAATGACGGCCCCTGTTTTGCGCATGATGAGGCTTACTTGCATGGTGCTTGATTTCGTGTCAAGACCAGATCAAATCGAGAACTTCTGACAGGAGCATGGCAGAACATTGCAGGGTTCGATGGTGAGCTGAAGACAAAAATGAAGCGGTTGAAGAGATTCGTCGCGGGGATACGGGGGCGGGAGCCCAGTGTGACAGCCATGAGAGAAAGCGAATGGCAGCTGTTATCAATGGACTGGGGAGGCTGAGATGCGCATCCAGGATGGTTTGACAGCTCAGAAGTAGGTAGTCGAGGCTGGTGATTTTATTGATGATGGGATGCAGGTGAGAAAGGCAGGGCGGCGGCTATGCGAGGGGTGGCAAATCTCTGCCAACGCATCAGATGCAGAAAGTCAGACTGTGCCTGCGAGGACGACGTAGCTGAGACAAGAGAGGTGATGGTGGCTGTGGTTGGTATTTGGTATTTGGTGTTTGGTGTTGCGGCGATTCAAGGGGAAGGTGTCCAGGTCAGAAGACGTTGTATGGACCTCTCGCGATGGAGAAAAATGGTCTCTTCAGCACTTCAAGTCCGTCTCAAGGGCGGCCAGACGGCGATGGATGGAGTGTACATCCTGGGGCCCGGCAGTCCGTGTGTTCAGAAGCAATCTATTCGAAGATCCAGCGTCCGGGTTCGACGACAGAGGTTGTGCTCTCCCACGCGCTCTAGATTGGACCACGCGAGATTGATGTTGCAGTCCACTATGGGCAGGGCACTCGATTAGCACTGCCGTGACTGACAGCGCCTTGAAAGAAAAGAGATCAATTCAAGGCGCAAGACAGGGCGCAAGACAAGGCGAGATGTCATGGACTGCCGCGCTGTCAGGGTTATGTAAGGAGCCTGGACACGTAACCTTGGAAGTAGCCTCCACAGCGCTGGCACGTACTGTGTAGGTAGCCTCAACAGAGGGGGAGGTCATTCTGCACCTTGTAGAGTTTCGCACGGGCATGCAAGGCGGCAGGCCAGTAGCTGATGGCGTAGTTCGTGGTTGGTCCGCTGTGCAGAGTGCATCTGGTCTCGTACCCACGGATTTACACACGCACGGCGGCAGGTCACAGGTGTACAAGTCATGCCACGACGAAATTGGATGTTTAGTACTTCCGGCGGAGATGCTGCGACCCTGGTTCCCTTCCCTCCTCCCTCCTCGCTGCGACCCTGGTTCCCTCCCTCCTCGCTCCTTCCTCCTCCAGTCCAATGCTATACTCCACGAGGGGAAGAATCACACCGTCATCATATCTCGTCCGATTCGATGGCGGACCGAAGCCGAATAATGCAGACCGGGGCTGCTGCTGCTGCTCCCCCAATCTCAAGCTTAATCGATAAGGAAAGCGTGCCCGTGCACCTCAGAGGAAACCTGACCCCAACCCCGCGGCCGCGCCTGCCTCCCGTCGAGGAGCGGCACCTGCAGTGGCACATGGAAATGGGAAGGAACTTGGAGGACATGCCATCCGGACGCTGCTAGTACGCATGCCCACCTTCCCCATCCCTTCTCTTCTCACCGCTTCTTCCCTCCCACCGCTGGTGCTGAGTGTCCAAGTCCGCGAGCAAGTGCAAAGATTTTCCCAGCTCGCCGGACACCGCTGTGGAAGGCTCTTCAGTAACACATGCCTACATATATCCCTGTACGGGGCACAGGTCAGCAGCTCTAGGCGCTTTTAACACCCGCGGAAATATCCACTGTATCACCACCGCTGGGATCGCCTGGCGAGGAACGACTGGGGCTATTCACGAGAGCAAGTATGACCTTCCCCCATCACAACCCGCCTTGCGTGAGAGGACGCCTCTTCCACCTGCATAATTGTGTGGCGACTCAGTACCGAAAGCCAACCTTCACGAACCATACCAGGAACCCACCAAAGACCGCGTTGCACTGTCAACGTTGGTCCGGGTTATCAAGCCCGAAGTGCTGCGCTTTTGTATTTCTCCAATGTATTGTCAAACGTTCAACAACTCCATTCATTTACAAATGTGACAATAGATACAGCTGTCGCATCACGGCGCTGCCTGATATGACCGCCATCATCTGTAAACCCCGGAAAAACTCAAGACGGCTCGAGATGCTGTAATAAGCTGCCATCCGTCATGTTCTACAAGTACAGTGGGTATCCGTATGCTACAGAAGTGCGAGTAAAACCGTGTCGAAGGAAAGAAAGAAATGAACCGGTCGCGGTGGCGGCTGCCTATCCACGCGAAAACATGTGTACCTTGTCCATGGCCATAGGAGTGCATGGGGAATTTCACGCCTTGCTTGTAGCTGAAAAGTAGAAATTAGGTATTGCTGCCAGTTCCAATAGCACCCCTGCGCTATGCCGCTGAATCAAAAAGATGCTCATCACTGCCGCCCCGAATAATCTAGTCAAGGGAATGAACTAGGCGTGCAGTCGGCTGTAGGAAGAAAGGTCGTGAAAGTCATCATAGTAACAGCCAAAATGGTATCTCCGCAACATTTCTACCAAGCGCAAATGACCCTCCCATCCCCAAAACATTTTGCCGTGAAAAGGGACGCCACGCATGTCGTTGAAGTGTCGAAAACGCCCTTGTCGCCATGACAAGCATCCGAAATAGAGTCGTGAGTGAAGGCCGTGAGGTTTTTCCCATCTACCATCCTTTTTGGTGATATTCTTGCAGTCCCGAGTCGAAATAATTGTTCCACGAGTTGGTAGCATTTTGAGGCTCTTTGGCCGGTTGAATGAAGGGAGCTGGTCGGCTTTCGCCGGGGAAATGTTTTAGTTTGGTCATGTCTTGGGCAGTGTGTCTGCGTTTCAGTGCTGCATTCGTGGTGGATCGGTTAACTTGCCGATCCCAGAGAAGGTGTTTTCGAAGGGACTCCGTGAGCTCCGTAGAAAGCATGTTCCGACGCGTCGTGCGCGGGGAAAGTGCCGGGGGATGCACGTTCGAGGTGGTCATGATGATGGGACGCGCTCGAGATGCTGGTGCTAGGCCTGAAGCGAGGGTCGGAGGGAGTGCTTGATGTAGATTTTGGGGTGATGTTCCGAGAGGACCATTGGGAGATGTCGTCCGCGATCGTCGGATCGCCGGGGTGGAATGTGAGGCGGCGTTTTGCAAGGCAAGAGCTCGATCTTTCTCGTGCATTAGATTGGTCAAGAGGGACTTTCTTGAGGTTAAGTTTGGTTTCGACTCGTCGACACGATTGAAAACAGGTTCGTGGGTCGAGGGAGAGCTGCTGGGCTCGTCGTCATCTTCCCAATCCTCTTCCACGTCTTCGTCTTCAATTGCGCTGCTAGAGTGGTAGCCTTCTTCTTCCTCGTCCTCGTCCTCTGAATCTTCGAATGGGTCCTCGGGGTATGGTCCGTCTTCGATTCTCCGCGTTGCTACCTCTTCTTTAAAAGATGTGGTCTTGGAGCCACGGCTACGCGTCGGGTCGCCCAAACTACATTTCATACTCGATTGTTTGTGTGAGAAAGCGGAGTAGGAATCGAAGGAGCTCTCCTCTCCTTCGCTGGTAGAACAGCCCAAGTGAAACTTAGCTGCTCTCTTTTTGGGCGGGCCTGCGTCTCCTGGCTCAAGAGCGGCGTTGCTCTTGGCCAACATTGCACTCCCCGCCGTCGCACCGCGAGCCAGGGGAGAAAGTTGTTTCACCATCGAGGCAGGTGGTGTTGGTGTGGGCGCAAGCGCGAGGTTAGTTCTGGATTGATAGGAAGATATTTGACCCTTTGAAAAGCCGCGAACAATGCTGGTTGCACTCATATCAGTCAACTCAGTTTCGCTTGAGGCAAGGGGAGGCGACATATCGGAGATGTCGCTGCGGGAGTCGTTGAGAGTGATGGTTGAAGGGGCGGCTGGCGCTATCCGAATGTTGGATGGCGGGGTGGGAGAAGAGGCGGCTGGTGCTAGAAGTGCGACCTCTGGGACGATTTTGGGGTCGGATGATGCCGCTCCATGTTCGATCGCGTGAGATGTGTGCGTGACGGGTTCGGCTGGTGTCAAACTCGATGGCAGTGGTAAAAGTGGGACGAGGCCTTGCTTTTCCTTGATTGAAGCCACAATCTTCTCCAGGTTCAATGAAGAGATGTGCGGCTGTTTTCGTGAGTGACTTTCGACGCGACGGACCTCTGGAGGCGCACGACGTCGGGAGGCCATGAACAGCCCGTCGTCTGAATCGGTGGATTCGGTGCTGGTGGAGAGAGCTGGAAGCGTGGTCGGGGCTGAAGCCGCCGTTGAAGGGTTGGTGTGCGTGTGTCGATTGAGCGGTGTGGACAGGGCCTGCGGAGCGCAATAGAAGGATTCTCTCGAGAACAGTCTCCAACTCAGGTTCTCCAGTCGCTTGCCGTCTTCCATTGCGTGTGCGCACTTGTGGAGTACTGGATCGCGTGTTAGCCATGTGCCGCTGTGAGGGTTGGAGTAATGAGAGACACACCCGACCACAGTCCGTGCAAATCCAGGACATTGTGAGTGTCGATGGAGTGTATCGAGTGGGAATCCAGGTTCACCAGCGGGTTGTCCTGGAAGAAGGGCATTGTGTGCGCGTGGAGAGGAAGAGGACTCTGGCAGTGCGAGGTATTCGAGTTGCGAGACTTCGTCGGTGATCAGCGGACCGGGTGATCTAGAAGATGCGCAGTCGATGCTCCGTAATCATTCATGGGAAGCCAGTATGCCGGGGACGAGGGCCGGACCTTCAGTTTCCGATGGTTGGGTGTATATGTATATGTGGACGTGTGTTTGGTGTTGTGTGTTTGGTGTTGGCGACAGTATCTGCGGTTCTTAGGCTGTGGGAGAGGGAGAGGAAGAGGGAGGGCGTGGGTTGGGCTGGGCAGGCGTGGGAAGCGAGATAGTAGTATGGGGGTTCTGGCCAGGCTCAGGGTGTTAAAGCAGCATGACCGCTTCTCTCGCCCTGCCTGCTGACCTGGTCCGAGTCACGAGTCCCGGCTGTCTCCAAATTTGGGGGGAGAAGGCCGTGGCCGTGGCCGTGTACCTACCTAGGTAGAGTGTTCCAATGCTTTTCACGTCATCCGCACACTCTTTCTGACTTTCGGTCGCCCTCGATTCATGTGGAGGCGAGATGTCTGGCCGCCGGAGGGAGACTGAGGCTTCAACATCAGCATCCGATGGGAGGAAGAACCCGTGCCTCAAGCTCCTCCACGCGACGCGAGTCAGGAAGCCCTGTCCACTGAAGATTTGAATGAGGCATCGGCCTGATGGGGTTTTGGACTTTGGTCAGGATGCGGCTTCATCCGCTCCACAAGTAGAGAGCACCGATGTACAGAACCGATGTGCAGAAACGCCGCCGGGTGCAACTCCACGACGATGGCCTCCACTTGTGCCTGACTATCGCCAAGTCTACCTACCGAGTACGGCGTCACATGCGGCCGTGTACGTTGTAGCACCTAGTAGCGACTGATTTGCTCACCCACCCTCCACCATTCCACTTGCAATTGCAATTGCCCAATGTTTGTGGTCGAGGAGAGCAATCATAATCATAAGCACAGCTCCAGCCTCCATCCGCCGGCCTCTCGTCTCGCAATGCCGTCTCGCTGTGATCAATGCCCACGTAATCCTGTTTTGATTGGTCTTATCGAGCTGGCGCCCCATGGGAAACACTAGGAAGCTACGTGGGGAAGCGGGCGATTCACGACGAATCCCAATCAAGTTACAACGACGTGTACAAGAATGGCGGGGAATCGTCAGCTGCCCTCTTCCAGCTGATTAATAGATACTAGTGCCTAACTCCCACTGCCCGACCCGTCTACCTGAAAAAGTCTCATGCGTTGTACATGACTCCCTGGAGTGGCCAGCATCGTATCCGGGATTCTCACCTCGTGGTATCATATAATAAGACTCCCGCGATCCAGGTATGATCGCCGTTCAGATGACCATTCTGTTTAGACAACGGAAGCCTCGAGCCTTACCACGCCGCGTCCTCTCGACATTTCGATTCTCGCTCCTTTACCCGGAACGGTTCACTGAAGATCATCGATGCGTGTGACCATCCACTTGGCTCCCCGGCGTTGCACACGACTGTCCATTGTACAACAGCCTTGAACCCTCTCCCCCTCTCGTAGGGCTACTTTGCTTCGTGCTTCGCCGCGCAAGCTTTACCGAACCATTGAACCTGGCTTGATCGCCTCCACACAATCACCATGTGGTCGCTCGCTGCGAGCTACAATAATGTACATCTGTAGCAGAGGTATATTAATGCTTCGCATTCCAAATCGGTCATTGCCCGCAACACGTTGATCCTTTCGATCATGACCTTTCATGAGCGACCGAGGCTTTCACTTCTGCTCGATACCAGGACAAGAATAATCTCCTTCTCGTGCTCTTTTACAGAAATGATCTTGCTCGCCACAAAGTCTCTATTTCAACTCCTTCGCCACCTAGGGAGTCGTCAACCGCCTGGCTCGCGACGAATCTCCCAAAATGACGTATGACCTAGATCCAACGAGGGAGTACTCCGTATTGTCAGGACGCCAAGATGTGCATCAGCCAGGGCGGATTCTGAATATGAATACGTTGCATTGCGGATTTGGGCATTTCGAAGGCACCGCCCTGGTTTAGCAATTTTGTAAAGTCCATTGCCTTCAGATACCGCCCGCCATATTTGCACGTTTTCCTGACTTTCCCTCGTGATTCAACGCGCAAATTGTCCCGCCCATTCAAAGGTCTGAGGTATATTGAGAACCAAGACCGCATCGCTGTGACAAAGCCATGTGCAAACACGATTGGATCAAGCTTTATCGAGCGTTTACGTTGTAGATTCGATGAGGCTCAGGCTGCAAGAACAGGGCAGGGGTGAGGAGATCAGCAGACATGGCAGTTGTGCCCAGGAACGCGGCATGGACAAAGCCACAAACCGAATCGCCGGAATGTCCCCACGACGAGGAAGTCACACGCAGCGTTGGGACGGCGCAATCCACCGACGAACATCCGGCAAATCCAATCGGGAAATCCGTTCAAGCGAACAAGGGGGATGCCGTTTTCTAATCACTCCCGCTCTCGCTCGCTCTCTCGCGGGAAGCTGGTCTTGTGTCTCGTCGCAAGAAGGATGAGGAGGTCACGAACGGCAAGCGATCCTGCATCTTCTCCACCTCGGTCCAGGACTTCCATGCTGCCGCTGCGACAACTCACGGCCTCCGCGTGGGGTGCACCGACCATGTCGACGAACCACAAGCGGCAATCTTGGACACGAGTGCCCAGCCACAGTACAGTAGTCCGCAGTCCGCAGTCGGCAGTCCGCAGTCCGCAGTCCGCAGTCTGCAGGCGTGGTCGTGGTGTCAATGCTGCAAGTCCGAGCGCGGAATGTGGGAATTCTACCCTCCCGCACCTGCGAATCCGACAGTCTGGATCCTGTCACATCCGCCTTTCCCCTTTGGCCACCCACCAAGGCACACTTCCAGGATGCGACACATCCACTTCCCAATCCGGGACATCGGTAGGCCATCCCAAGAGATCCATACTTTTGCTACTTCCTTTCTCGTCGCCTTAGAGCTCGCAGCCACACGGCTCAGGGCATGTCCCAGGACCTCGGCGCTGGAGTCACCGGCATTCTCACTCATTCACCTTGGACGACATCCGAGCTAAATACTATGATAATGATACTTGCAACACGTTGGGGTTAGATCACCGATGTTTGCAGCGCTTGGTACCAAGTAGAGCACCCAAGTTCGAGGCCGTTGTATACAAGACTCCAGCAGCTCTGTTGCTACCATGCAAAACTTTACAGGACCATTTTGGCAGGCTTCAATCCCTCCTAGCCCCATAGGCACCCCACACGATGAAGATATAACCTTGCCCATACAGCTATGCCTCCAGGAAACTGAAGGTACACACATGATAGCGCGATGATGGTCAAGATATGAACTCTAAGATTGTCATTCACTCCTTTGCCTTGCTCCACTGACCGCAGTCCTTCGACACCTCGCTGGGGATGGATTCAAAAGAACAAAGTTTCTTTGTCCGTCATTGCCCACTTTCAAAGACTAGCCCTGCATATGTTCCGTACTGGATGAATCAGGTGTGATCTTTGCTAGTTGAGCTGCCCCAGCACAGCACAGGGAAATGACGTATTATGGGAATGATTTTGCAATTCTCCCAAGACTGTTTCTCGGGACCCATACCTTCGCTCGTGGGGTGTCAATCGCATCTCGTTCCGTTCAAGAAGCTGGCCGAGTTTTGTTCTCATCCTCATCTTCAAATTTCGGCTCTTTTCTCGTCGATGAAGTTGGTTTTGCCCACGGCGCTGCCGTGGTCACGCCTGGTGGGGCAGCAGGAAGACGTGTAGTATCTGATGGTAGACCTCGTGCTGGCGCAGCATTCAAGGGTGGAAATCGAGTAGGAATTTCGACCCTACCTTGTCTTGCATTCGCCCACGGTGCTTTCGTCGCTGGCATCCCCGGTGCCCCGGATTGCCCTGTCCAGCTCGTCTTTGGGCCTGGCAGTGAAGCGCCTGTCGTGGCAGGAGTGCGATGGGAAGAGCCTGTTAGCCACGGTGCTTTTGTTCCCGCAACATCTTCTGCCATCTGCGGTGGACGACTCGTTGATGTCGGTACAGAGGTTGGAGGTTTCGGCGCCGATCTCTCTCTGGCACCGTGAAACGAAGGCTGAGAGGAAGGCTGTACATTCGTATGTGTCGTCGCCATCGGAATAGGCGCATCGGGATTATGCGTCCATGGAAATAAAGATCCGAACGGGAAATGCTGGACGACGGGAAACTTACCCAGCACCTCCGCATTGTACATTTTGATCATACCCTTGTTGATCTTGGCCCATCCAGCTGTAACGCCAGAGATGTCGAAGAGAATGGGAGAGTGTTCCCAGAATGGGCCACGTTTGACGTCGTAGATGAAGCCGATGGCGGCGAAATACATGTTCTTCTTTCGCTCGCGGTCGATGGTCATCGATTTGACTACGTCGCCTGACTTGGGGGCATCTGGAGCTGAGCCCTCTGAGGGGATGTCCGCTGGTGTTGTGATGGCGGGGGAGAGTTGAGCAGATCCAAAAATGTAGGGGAGGAAGGAGTGGTCATCTAGACCCCAGACCCCGTGTGAACCGGCTGGTTCGAGCGTGTATGTTAAGATTAGCTTGCGGATGAGGTGGAGGTATCTGCTTTGGCATTAGCCCATGTATAGTCCTGGAGTTACAGGACATACGGCTCAATTACTCCGAGCACAATCCCTCGCTCTTCTGTTCCCCAGTGATTCGAGTCGGCATTAAATCCGCCCAGCTTCCATACACAGCCCAGAAAAGCAAGGAAACTCAATTCATGACCAGTTCCATAATCCAACCGCTGAGCGCTTCCAAAACTTCCAAGCAAGTACTTCCTCAACTCCTCCTTGGGCCGAACAACATCTTCCTCGCTTCTCCTTTCCCCCTCGCCAAATTTCAGGACCTGTTCGGGCACGTGGAGGACCAGAAGCTCGTCGACCCTCTCCTCGACCATTTGATACCACTTCCTGAAACTCATGTTCCCAAATCTCCTCGGCCCAGGATCCGGTGGTGCTTCGTCGATCATAGCCTCCAGTTTCATCACCAACGACTTTAGACTTGACACTGCTGGCGACGTGACAATGTTGTCGCCATCCAATTCCCACGACGTGATCTTTGTCGAATTGGGCAGTGTCGTTGGGAACATGGCGGCATTCAGCTGCAGGAGGAATGTCAGGATTTCGGTATAGGCGTATGTTGTCAGCCATGTTTGCACGTCTTCGCCCTCGTTTATGCGTTTGGAGGGACTTGCGAAAGAGTGCGGTTTTGAGGGATCCAGGATGGTGAGGGTGCCTCGAGGGATGTTTTCTGCCATGTTTGATATTTGTATTGTTGGTCCCAGGCCGTGGTTGAGGTAAAGATCATTCATACTCGGTGTGTTTATATCAAGACGGAAGGTGCCGTCTAGAGCTATCCCTGCACCGATCCCAGCCACTCCCAATCCCAATCCCCTCTCTTCATCTTCATCTTTCACGAAGTGCGCCCGCTGAAATGCTGAGGCGCACCCTCACAATACACCCCCACACCTGCTGAAACCTCAATGGCGAAGCTCTCTCTCGCTTCCTACACGCCGAGAAGTCGCCTACCGCGAAGGGACCAGTACGAGGTTCCCGTACAGGTCCCAACAACGACCGTGGCGAGCGAGGATTCAGGCAAGTTTGCGCCCAGTGCACTCCAGCTCTCTGCTAACCTAACCTGCTTGCACAGAGGACGACAACTCTCCCTCCGAACAGCTGCGCCGAGAAGCTGATCAAAGCCCTCCTTCCCCCTCCTCACCTGCGCCCCCGAACGTTACTCCAGATCGGCCAGTGCCCACGGATAATTTGACTTCGAGTCGCAAGTCGGTCCGCTTCGTAGATCCCGTCGCGACCGAATCTGCACGTTTGCTGAGCCTTGCAGCTGCTAACAAGGGCAGAGGGAAACCAAAGGGCAAGCTTGTCAGACCCTCTTGTGTTCCCGCACGGATCAGCTTGAGGAAACCACCGCCACAACCTGTCAAAGACACGAGACGTTCGGAAAGAGTGCAATCGGAGACGGAAAATCCACGGCCCAAGATTTCTGCTCTTCGTCCAAGCAGCGGTGAGGTTCAGACGTCGTCGCCCAGCACAAAGGACAGCGGAAAGCAGAGAAGTGGACGATTACGACCGAACGTAACTACAAATAGCGATGTAGACATCCCTCGTGCAGCGGCAGGGCGATCTGCTACCGCGGATTCTAGGCAGACTCCTGATGGACCGTCGCAACATCTACCACCAGAGATTGACGGACGCAACATTAGAAAAGGAGGTCAAATTTGGAGCAAAGATGAAAAAGCGAAGCTGAGACAGGCTTGTAAAACAGAAGAATCGTGGGAAGATATTCAAAAGGTGCCTAGAGAGAGAGGGTCACATGCATGCTGGATGAAGTACTGATAACCTCTTCTAGATTCTGCCTGGCCGGACATTGAGCGCAGCTCAGGGCTACGCTATTAGGCATGATTTCAATATGAAAGCGTCTTTGAAGCATACGATAGGAACCAAGAATGGCATTGATACACACGTCGAAGCTGCCAAAGTCCAAGAACAGACCGCCGAAATTCATCCTGAGGGCGCGGTCCGTAAACACAACCCGTGGACCGAAAAGGAGCTGGCCCTGCTGACAAAACTGCACTCGCATGGTATATCCGGGGAGGAAATGGAAAAGGTACTGAAACAAACTCGCTCGCAAGCTCCGCCCTAACATTGCTCATTGAAGTTGTTGCCCGGACGTACAAAATCGGCGATTGAAACTCGCTGCTCAATGCTCAAACTGAAGAAAGTGAACAACAACCATGAGAGTACGGATAACAAGAAAAGGAAGGCGACGGCAAACTCACAACCGTTGGCTGGTCCGGTCAAACGTCGAAGGGTGGTAAATCCGCCAGCTTCCTCGTCTCCGTCGACTACGAAGCGGGTCGAGGTGGCCTTGGAGCAGAATGAAACTCGGCAAACCATCGATGGGGAGGAGCCACCTCTGCTTGTGGAAGCAGAGAATCGAAGACAGTCGTCCCCTCCGGTGAGACTTGGGCAGGAAGAGGTGGTCCAAGAAGAAGGAGAGGGAGAAGAGGAAGAGAAAGAGGAGGATGAAGAAGAGGAAGCAGAAGCAGAGAAAGAACAGGAAGAGGAAGAGGCAGGAGCCGAAATCCAGGATGACAACTATGAAGACGACACCACTGAAGCCCAAGCCCATGCGTCGGTCCAAAAAACTAATGAATCAGATGGGCACCATCTGCAAGACAGCGAATGCGATGACAATGCCTATCAGACGGACCGCAATGATGATGCCCTAGACTTGGACGGCGCTGATCCTGACGGGCTTTTTCATCAATTTGCGAGGCTCAAGGAGGTCGTAGCAGCGGTGAAAGCTTTGCAAGCGTGTGTTGATGAGTCTGACATTCGTCGCCCAACTGAAGCTCCTTTCAAAGACTTTGATTCGCTCCGTCGCAAGATCGTGGAGTCCTATGATGCTTTGCTTGGACCGGCCACTGAACAAGACGCCATCGATCAGACGGAGACAATCAGTAGGGATATCACTAATCTGGGGCGTCTGGTAACAGAACTTGATTATAGAGCTGCAAACGTTCGGGAACTTATTTTCGCGTTCATATTTCCAGATCTTCTCAAGGTAATGGCTGCCGCTTCTTACAACCTTTTCAAAAGGACCAGGAGCGATGATGACGTAAAGTCGTCAGATCTATCTGTACTGGTTGATATCATCCGCTGTATCAACAATATGAACAGTCGGACGTTGGAGTGGAAGACTAAGGCCAACTCAAATCATGCGCTTGCCGGATCTGTAAGGAAGAAGATTGTTGCGCCTCTGAAAAAGATTCTTATGGAATTCCAAAGGCATCGGGACAGGCTAGAAGCAGAAGAGGAGGAAACAGAAAGGAAGCGCCGTCAATCGCTGGAGTTCAAACAGTCACGAGCTGAAAGAGAAATGGAGAAGAAGCGGATCGCAAACTTGAGATGGAAAGGCGATCGTTTGCGGGCCCTGTACGTGTGGCGCGCGGGTGTTGAGACCGACGTCGATCGGCGATTCGAGAGACTCGCCATGCCCAACTTGCGACAGCGGGAACGAGTCTATCCTCTCGATGCCAATGGCGAGCCTTTTGAGCGCGAGACTGTCTTCGGGCCACGTTCAAGCATTCCTCATATGGATCGCCCCAGCGCAGTCGGCGAGGATGAGGACTGGACAGGAGAAGAACTGGAGGCGTTGCAAGAGGGACTGGCTGAAATAGCACGTAAGTTCATTTTCTCTCTTCGCTGAGTAACCTGTAAGACACTATTGACATTGTTCAATCAGATGACCAATTTTTTTGGAAAAGTTTTTACGAAAAATACTGCCATTATCGAAGAAATTATGACGGGTCTCGCGGTGGCCCGTTGCGAGATCGCAGTGTCGCTGAGATCTTGAAAGAAATGGTAAGGTTCCGCGCTTACTCTATCGAAGACGAAGAAGAGCCTCCGGAGTGGCTACGCGATATTCCGGACATGGACCTGGTGCCACTGCTTTGAACGTTACATACTTCAGCTGGTAATGAGCGTCGGCACTTGGTTTACTGCGCCGACCTGCCTGTCAACTCCCTGGATCTGGCATTTTTGACAAAGCCTTGCGCTAGACCACCCCTTGGTCGGGACTCATAGCTATCATGTACTTGAATTCAGGACTAGGCCCCATCGGGGACATTGGACATAGAGCTGGCCGACAAGCCTAATCGTGACATGTGCATGGTCTTTCTTTCTTGCTGGCCTGGATAGCGCTTACTCTTTTCCACGATCTCTTTGTGGCGTGACTCAGCCTGCCTCCTTCTTTCCTCATGTGTACATTTGCTCACAGATGCGACGTTCAAGAGGACTTGGCCCACCAACTACTGATGTAAGACGGATCCGAATTAGTCCAACGTCTCTATCTCGAGCTTCCGACTTCTCGGTGCGTCCTGTGGCACGCAACTCAGTCCGTTCTCAACACGTCATTGTGTTACTGCTTGAACGAGTTAGTTACTCTTTCAGCACGAACGGATTGGCACCGACATTTGGCCGTTTCGAACGATGAACGGCAAGAGATTCAGCGACGTCCATCTCCAATTGAACCTGTGCTGAGAAACCGAGTTGCGAGGCGATGAAAGACGAGCAATCCAGTACACCTCAAGATGCGCGCTCAAATAGATGTCAGTCATGCTATAAAGGGAAATCCAACAACCTTCTGTTCCTTTTATCATGGGGAGGAGCCCATCTCCAATAGCTGGGGGTCCATGCTGCCGTCCATGCTCACTCATGAGACCTGCATATCCCCATCACGTGTGTAGCCCTTCTTCCTCTCTCCCATTTCATTACTTCGATTTCCCGAATTCCATCTCCGTTCATTAAGCCACCGCTTGCCTTATCTTACCTACTTCCTCCTTGATCACACGACCGAGGTGTGGACGGTGACTAGGTGTAGCTGGCATTGCTAATCGCGTCGCCTATTTGGTCTTCTTCGGGAGGTAGCGGCAGGGATGGATACCATCTTCGCTTTTGTCAGGTATCTGTATGGGTCCGTCTGGCGAAGGTGTTGGGGGAGGAGAGGCATTGAGACCTGAGCTGGAATCTCCCTTTGCTAGGTACTGGGGCGTTTTTGAGGCTGTCTAAGAAGTGGTTTGGGGAAGTGCTTTGGAGAAGTGCTTTGGAAAAGAGGGAGCCTGAAGAGCGCCGACAGTGTTTGTTGACAGGCTCCCAGACTTGCATCAACAAATCGTTGAAAATACTGAGCAAAAGACAATGCCGGATGATCTGCTTCGTCCAAGGACATGAAATGGAGGTACAAGGGCCTCGTTAATTCTGTGATCTTGGATATCACCTGAAGTCTGTTACAACGGCATCAGCTGAAGATTGGCATCAACCAATTTCTGTTAATGTTGTCCCTCGACGAGGATGGTAAACTATGGGTGTAGTATGAATAATAAGTAGTATTGTCTCTGTGTGACAGTCGCCGCTATCCAATTGCGCCCAAATCTTCCATGCTTACGGTTGTCGAAAGGCTAAGCATGACGCTTTCGCCAACGCCGAGGTTCTACTTAGACGCAAAGACGGACCCTTCAAAAAGTCCGAAATGAGCACCGTCAGATGAGCCCGTGTAAATAAAAAAGTGGGAGTGCAGATGTCCTCCGTGAGCGGGAGCCAAAATGTCCATTCGACATTCAGCTCATGCAATACTGTCAGCCAGCAGCGCAATGAATCCACCAAATATGCCTAGATTTGCAGAAATCCACTCCTCTTCAAATCGTATTCGTGTCAGGTATCCATACCCCAGTTTTTATTCACACCATCATCCAAGCTCGTCCTCATCATCGATCATTATCATGCCATCTTCAACGGTTGCCCAGCATCCTCGAGTATCTCTGCAACGTCTCAACCTGCTCCTGCGCTTTGCTCACCTTGTTATTGCGGTTCATAGTCATATCCGCCATCTTCATCTTCTCCTCCTGAATCTCCAAGATTTTTTCTTCGATACTGCCGCGCATGATGTAGCGCACGATTTCAACATCTCGAACCTGGCCAAGACGATGGACACGTTCGACAGCTTGAGCTTCGGCAGCGGGATTGTACTGCGGCTCCATCATGAAAACCTTGCTTGCTGCCGTGAGATTGAGACCGACTCCGCCAGCGCCGATGCTGACGAGGATGACCTGGATCTCGGGATCATCACGGAATGCCTCGATTGCTTTACTGCGGGCTTTGCGTGCCATTTTTCCATCGAGGCGAGTATATGTGATGTTGTTTGCTTCAAAGGCGTATTGGATCAGGTCAAGATGGCTGGTCCAATAGCTGAATACGACGCTGGAGATGGAATGTTAGCATCGGGCAAATCCGTGAACACGTTGCACAGACCTCTTGATTGGCGCTTCGTCTGGATTATTCGCAGACCATTCATTAAACGAAAGCAAGCTTGATACCAAGGCCCTCGTCTTCGTATGAGGGCCGTGGTAGTAGCCAAGCTGTTTGGCGAGCTTAGGATTCGCTCTTACTCGAGCCTTGGCCTCCTCCCATTCGACAAACTCTGAAGCCTTGAGCTCGAACCACACATTCTTGACCCACTCCTGGCATCGCGGACAATTGAGATAGTTGTCTTCGCCTAGGAATTGCGCAACTTCATCCTGATAGGTTGGAAAGCATTTATGGCAGAAGATTTCGTTACAGGCCATCAGATAGCCCATAGTGTTGGTGTTTGAGCGCACCTCGTAATCTTCATCGTCCTCGTCGTCAATGTTGGGCTCGATCTTCTTCTGGCACATACTGCACTCGTTGGCTTCAGAATCGCGAAGAAGCTCAAGCATCTCAAATGCTTGCTGTTGTGACATCGCTGGCTCACCTTCTTCGTCTTCATCGGTAAGATCAATAGCGTTGGTTGAGCTGATGCCTGTCATCAACTTCCTATCCATGTCCGAAAGCATTTCTTCTCCGTGAACGCAGAGAAGACGAAGTCTTAGGATAGTCTTAAGGACGCTGGCTGTCTGCTTTCCGCGAAGTCTAGCTCCAGCAGCGCTGATGGCTTTGATCTTAGCCTGCGAGTCGGCCAAGAAAAACTGGTAGGTAAGATTTTCCTCTTTCGTGTGATCAAGCCGAACGATTTTATCACTACGTTCAGGTAGATTGATGTGATCCTTTTGGCGCCTTAGTGTAATACTGTCTACTAGGAGCCGCAGTTTCGGGAGAATCTCCGGATCGGCCTGTTTGAAGGGCGTAACGATGAACTGGTTGAAGGCACCTTTCAGGTCAAAAGGCTGAATGCGCAGGAATTTGATCAGTGATCCGAGGTCTTCGAGCCGATTCTGAATCGGCGTGCCACTAACGGCCCAACGACGTTGTGATTCCAGCTCGCAGACTGCAATAGCCATTGCTGTCGTTGGGGTTCGGATCTGATGAGCTTCATCCAAGACAATGCGAAAAAAGTTAGTATTCCAGATTGGACGCTTGCCGCCCTTAGTCTTCTCAAAGGCCATGGTATGGTAACTCGTGATGATTAGATCGTACTCGGCGAGGGCATCAATATCTTGACATCGATTAGATCCATGATAGATGTAGTACCGAATTGAGTTTGGCGCTATGTGGCTCTTGACTTGATCTTCCCAGTTAGAGACGGTACTCACGGGACAGACCAGCAAGGTGGCCTTCGAGTTTCGAGCTAGTGGACGTTGCGTAGTGCGAGGGGGGGAGAAGGTAGCGAATTTACCCGCCTCCTCCAAGGAGCCAACGAGAAGCACAAGTATGCTGAGAGTCTTCCCAAGACCCATCATATCAGCAAGGATGCCACCGCGTATTGGCGGGGGGCGATGCGAGGCTTCATGGCCTGAAATGACGTTATACCAGATCTTGGTGCCGTTCTCTTTGACCTTTGAGCGCCATAGCACGAATCCATCCTCGCTGCTCTCCGCGTTGGGGAGGGAAATCTTCTCTCGGTGAGTCATGAAGTAAAGCCCTTGCTTTTGGTGCTTCAGAAGTTTTGTGGTGATCCGTGGGTCGGCCTCCATCTCGGGTAAGTCTTCAGTCTTGATAATAGAGTCGAACATATTTAGCACGTCACTTGTGACCTCCTCATTCGTGCGATTGACATAACCTGTACCCATGGTAAAGCCCCTTGCCCCGAACGAATAAGGAGATGCTGAGGGCTGTGAAGCATTGGTACTGGTAATAGCATGGGGATTCACCAGTTCAAGGACGCCAGCGTTGGTATCCTCAAGTTTGACCCCTTTTAATGTGAGCATTCGTCCTATCTGGACAACATGCTTGCGAGGAGCGAACAGCAGCACGGTAACCTTCATCTTCGCGGAAGTGGGGGAGCCTGGATTCTCACTAGACAGGCGTGGCCGAGCATCCAAGGTGAACTTTGGTCGAACGTCTAGGCCAGACATCAAAAGCGGTTTGAGTGCACCCGCTGTGCGGAAATCGACTTTTGCAAACTGCCGGCCCGCCGGATCAACGAGAGTGATGATAAGAGCCACCCCTGATCTGAAATCGAGCCTCATTGCAGGCCATCTGGTTGCGGTGGGTTGTAGCTTAGATTCTGGCCTGGGGCCTGGGATCAAGAACGCAGACACAAAAAAGGGTATCTTGCCGAGGCAGACTTCACGATCAGGTCCGTCGACTCCATTGGTAGGGGTGTTGGTATGCCTAATAACGACACATCCTTCGTCATCATCTTCGGCTGCATCTATGGTTAGCGAGGCGACAATTCTGGAGTTGGTTAGACTAATGCACCTGTAAGATCAATCATTGAGGACTGGACAGGCTGACTCTCTTGAAGCCGCCGCTGTGCTTCTTTCAGAGCTTGTCCCATCTTTCCGCCATTGTCAACGCTCGAGAAAGTGCTCTTCGAGGGCGTGTCGTCAACCTCAAGATCATCGTTGACCTTGCGCCGCTTGTTGGGCGCGCTTTCCCTGCTTTTGAGACCATGGACCTGTGAAAGCATGGAGCTCATTCCAAGACCGTCGACGTCATGATCGTCGACAGGTTTCGAATCTTCCTCAGAGGGCGTGTCGCGTTTGTTGCGACGCGGCAAAGCGTTTGACTTCGGGTTCAGCAGAGCCTTGGGATCGCATCTTGACGAAGAGGATATGGTGGAAGTAGGCGTCAGCGAGCCATTGGAAGGAGATGCGGGTAACGATGGCTCGACAGCTGGCCAGCTGGGAGCCGGTGCTTTCTTCTTCTTGGTGGCGGCTGCCTCTGATGAGCTGTCAGAAAAATGTTGTGGCGACATTGTGGACGAAGAGTGTTGTGAATCAGAGTCCTCAGCGATGCCGAAGTTGTTGTTCATGCTGATTGGGAAAGCTTGAGAATGGTGGTCCATGGCGATTAATGTAGAAAAGTCTAAAATTTTGGCCGACGAGTGTACGAAGAAAGAAAATAAGAAATTGTGGGGAAAGAGATGAAAAGGTTAGATGTATTGAGATAGGAAGTGAAAGCAGACGTGAGCCGGGTAGTTGGAGTGAAGACGGGGACTAGGACTAGGACTAGGACTAGGACGGGTAACAGGAACAGTCTTACTCTGCGCTTTGATGTGGGCCTTTGGGTTGAGTAGAAAAGCGGGATTCATGCCAGAGATGGGACGGATAGGGAAAGCCAGGAGAATCAAAGAGGCAAGAGAAGTCGCCAATGCCGAGGTGTGGTGGAGTTGTCCAGTTGATGAAGCAGTCCGAGAGCTGGAAGGCGAGACGTATATATCGCAGAGCTGAAGGCGAGACGTATATATCGCAGAGCTGAAGGCGAGACGTCTGTATCGCAGAGCTGAAGGCGAGACGTCTATATCGCAGAGCTGAAGGCGAGTCTTCTATATCGTAGAGCTGAAGGCGAGTCTTCTATATCGTAGAGCTGGAGGCGAGACGTCTATATCGCAGAGCTTCCTGGGGCCGCCGTGTTACTACGAAGGTCGGTGGTTGGGGCTCGGCGTTGGTGGTCAGATGACTGCTGCCGATGGTGGCAGGCTGAGGGCAAATATTGCAATTGCAATTGCAATTGCTTTTGATTGCTTCGATGAGATGAGACTTCCATTGCGACGCGATGGGCTCGACAGGGATCCGCCGAGTCACGAGGCAAAGTTAAAAGGCTTTGTTGTCACAAGACCAGGTTAGTGATCCTGACCGTTGCCAGTCCGGCTCTCGTTACTCGTTGACGCTGCCATCTCTATATACCTACGGAGGTCCTCCTACAAAGAATCATGCCCGTCTCCTACAGCTGGGACAGACAACTAACACCGACACCAACACATCATCATTCAGATGCGATGCCTATGCTCCCATCTTATCTTACAACCGAAATGCAAACGCCGAGCCGCAATCAAATAGCCGCCCCGTCCCAGTACATATCTCAGCACCACGTAAAGAAGGGCTTTCCTCCCTTGACTGTCTCCAGCCGCTCTACAATCACTTTTTTGCGATTTCCTTCCCTGTCGCCAGCAGCAGTGTATCCCAGATCGCCCTCATCCCCTTCCTCCAGGAACGGGCTGCTCCCTCTCCTGTCCCTCCCTCTCGAGCCACCACCGACCGAGAATCTGCGATGATGGTGCCTCGCCGATGATGCTCGAGGCTCATCGTAGCTCATCCGTGAATGGTGTGTGAACGCATTGGGTCTCCGCGCCGGGAAATACGAGCCTGAAGGACTGTGCAGCGCAAAGTCTTGCACAGCATCTGGTGAAAGAGGCTCGCTGTCCACAACCTGCAGGTCACCATCTCGGCTGTCCGTCCCAACATCCACTTGACTCGCCTGCCTTGAGACATTGAATCGGTTTCCCTTTCCCTGCTTCGGCGAAGAGCCGCCTAGGAGATCATGTTGAGCCTGCGGTGCGGAAGCATGCGCCGCAGAGATATCCATTTCTTCACGTTCCTCCGGCAGACTGTCGGCCAAACCTTGATGCCGTCGTTTGGTCCCGGGACTTGCGGCGCGCAGTGGGACAACAATAGGAACATCTACCAAATCATCCCATACGCATACTCTAGCTCTGCGCGTGAGCTCCAGGGGCCCGTGGTCTGGTGTTTTCAACGTCTCTACAACGTTCCATGCCTGGCCTTTGACGACCGCAATTTGTTTTGCGTACATTCGCTCCTGGAAATCGTCGTCTTGCATGAAGCATCGACGGAGCTGTAATTGTGTTTCTGCCCACCACGTTTTCGAGGTAAGAAGAGGAAGGAAGTGGTGTCTGGTGGCTTCGGAGAAAGGCTGGCCAATAAGTGAGACCGGGAGGAAGAGCCAGCCGAAGGGGTAGGAACGCCACTGTGACACGGGTCAGCAACAGTAGAACTTCAATCGACGTGGAACTCACAGCATCAGGATGTTTCCATGGCCAGGAGAGGGAGTTGTCAATGGCTCCAAGGGAAACCGAAACTTCTTCCTCATGCTCTGGCGCGTTCAAAGGGGTGCCTGTCCGGCTGACGGCCATCATACGTTCCTGTTGCCGCCTATACGGCTGGTCTGTCCCATTTGTCTGTCCATTCACGCCAATTGGGGACGGCTGTCTTGCAGCGCCATTCTCTTTTGGTGGCTCGGCCACAATGGCTGCCTCTTCCGTTCTTCGGTTGATCCTGATCATCCAATTGTCTAATCCTCGATCTGTATTTCGCATTATATAATCCAATATAACAAGTTTCTCCAGTTGCTCCCTGAAATTTTGCTGCAGCTTCTCTGTCCAGAACATCCTCCTTCTGTCTGCAACATCGTCGCCCTGGCTGCCGTTCTCATCGTCATGCTCATCATCCGAGTCCCTTGGCCCACCAGGGCGGCAGTCTTCTAAATACCTTCTCTTCCTCTTCTTCCTTACCGCTCCGTCGGCGAGAAGAGATGTGCTGTGCTGGTCCGGCCACGGGTGTTCCTTCAGAAAGATATTCGCATCCTTGAACCCTTTCAGAAAGATCTGGAACGACCCAATCTTGTCTGGCAAAGGCTTCTTCTTCCTGTAGAATGACCGACGGTCCCAAAAATCGTAGAAGAAGGATTTCGAACTGAGAGACACTATGTCCGTGTAGGGTACTATGTTCGTCCGTAGTCGTCTGTCCAGGACATATGCAGCCGCTTCAGATACGTATGATAAGTTGGGTATGAGGCATGCGCGACCGAAGCCAAAAGGGAACAGGTTGCGATGTATCCACTTCGTCCATTTGGGATTGCGTGATGCATAGGGTTCCTCGTCCTTTGGCTTAAAAACTGCCACCGTTTTGCCCTCAGAATTCCGGGCAAAATAACTCCCCGAACTGCCTTGCGCGATCAACTTGGGATGGGTTCCCATTTCGATGGCCACCCTGACACTCTCTACTATCTCTTCGAATTCCTCCTTGGTCAAGTGTTCGCCATCGTCAGGATTTGTGGCCAAGTCTTCAGCAGTCGCTGGCCGTATCCAGTCTGGAGCTTGAAACACCGAATGCTGAATCTCCGGATGCTCCTCGTCCACCGATTTCTTCCCTCTCTTGATCTTGAACTTGGAAGCGATCTCATCAGCCCATCTTTCCAAACGAGCATTTATAGCCTTGATATCGACCCCGGAATTGCTCCGCTGTCGCGAAGGAAATGACTCCCCATTGCGATTGGAAGGCGAGCCTCTCCTAGGTGCCTTCATGCGCTCGTTACGGCGGCCAGGTTGTACCGGAGCATACTGCGCGCCTGATCCGGAGAGAGTAGGTCGGTCGGCGAATGGGTCTTCGTGGTCGAGCTCGTCTAGGCCGTCATCTTCCTCTGTTTGAGCGAGACGTGCATAGCCTGTGGTGGTGCGGTTCTTGGGCATGGTCCTAGGCTCGAGGGAGGAATTTTATGTAATGAACGGATTAACATTGGAGCTCACTCATGGCGTCGTGAGCCCTTTGCTATGTGTGATGGAGAGACGGCGGTGGCTGCTGGGGCACGACGGGAACGGAAACCATCTCGAAGTTGAAAAGGCTGAGAACAACGTAACCAGAAACTCGCTTCCCTTCCATAACAACGCATCTTCCACCCCAATTCATTGCACACACCTCCACCAAATCGATTATTGTCTACTTTCACTGATTCCTGGAGAACTATACTAAGTATGACTCCAATGATGGTCTATCTTACGGCAGGCTTGTTCTCTGATGTGTGATTGACTGTCGTGTCATCGTCCCCTCTCCCATCCAAAATTGAAGGCAATGCAGTTCACTTCGCCTCCTCTTCCCATTCGGATCGAATCATAGCTATGTCGAGATTGCATCCACGAAGGTTCTCTATTGCACCGCGAGTGGGCACATAACGATCCATGAACATTTCTCGACCGTGGTAGGGTGAATGCAGCTAACTCTTTGTGGAATGCTGGCCAAACCCCCATTGATTCCTGTAGCTAGAGGTAGGAGGTAGGGGTAGGGCACTGCCGCCAGTCCCAATGATGGCTGGATCACCTGCACGATTGAGGAACAATAGGCATACTCCGGGCCAGATCTTCAAACGATGACACATCTTCATCTCTGCACCTGAACATGCTTTTCCCCGTCTGTGGCGCTGGCCAGCGATTAACCCCTGGGCGGGTGTGGCGTATCAAACGGCGGCGGCAGAGGCGGATATTGAAGACATAGATTGGTTACTTTTGCGGTCCCCGCGATAAGATTCCGTGTTCGACGGTGAAAGAATGGCATCAGCCTTACACGATACCAAGCCGTTGTCTTCCTCTGCTACGCACTGTACGATTATATTTTGAATGCTACTAGCAGATCGAGGGATTCAGATTGGACAAATCTTCAGCGGACGGCGCAGCTCTGAGGATAATTACCACCATAGCTGAGCTTCTACACAGTCTTGAACATGCACATCATTCAGACGTTGGCTAAGAATAATCCTTGGCCATTTTGCGTCAGCCCCTTACCTGAGCGCTGGCTCCAAAGACTTCCACTGGCAGTTGCTTGACTGTCTTCTACAACCACTTCTTCGATATACCACTTTCAATATACTGTAATTGTAATTCATCAGTCGTCCGCTCTTTACGGCTTTTTCGCTTGTTTCAACTCCATCCACTCTTTTGGCTTCTTTCCGCCTTCCATCCCTTCGTCCGCCTTCGATCTTTACCACAACCTCCTAATCAAACCGAGAAACGCGTTTACGTCGTCTGTCTCGATACCATCGACACCATGGCCTCAACACTCACCCACCAAAAGCCTATGGGCTCGGACATGCACCATGTCAACGTCCTCGCCCCTACTCCAACACGGCTCCCGCCCTTCAACATGGAAGACCGACCCTCCCTGCCTTCGCTCGAATACATCTCACGTCCATCGTCGAGAATGTCGACGACATCGAACCGATCAATATCATCAGGCTATTACTATCCTGCGGCATCACAGCAGAGCAGCAGTGTGCAGCTTCCTGCATTGTCCGCACTGGCGTCGGGAGCCAACGAACACAGAGCTGGGTACGTACGGAATTTCGGGCACGTATCGTCATACGATGCATTGTTTTGACGTGCAAATTGCTCGTCAAAAACCTTGCTCTATAGTTGTAACCGAGCTGGGAATGCCCGAGAAGCACGGCTGCATGTGTCCCTCGACATGAATCTTGAACAATTTATCATCTGCAACATGAGATCGATATTGATAAGTTTCTGGCCAGATGATTTCCTGACGGCCCTTGAAATTTATCCATATCGATCCTAAATTGGCAAAGTTAACAATGGAGGAAAGATCGCGAGATACAGCGAAGCCACTGTGGCTGTCCAATTGAAGGGCGTCTCTCTGCAGCTTTTGGCGAGGGGCACTACAATCTCTAATCTCTAATCTTCTTTCTCTAGGTCTCCGCTCTCCATCTCCCGAACGTCAAGCATGACTTTCACACCTGCCGCTCCCTCGCCCTCCGTAGTATCTGGTGGTTCCAACGCACCTGTAAGTTTCCTCGCTTAGTCATCACTAGCGTCGTTAGATATTCGATTTGCGGGCTGGAACTCTGATTTTTCAAGTTCCTTATCGCTTATCGAAAACTGCTGCCCGCTGGATTGACTTTCAACGCTGCTATGGCTTCCCTTCCAACTAACATCAATTGCCAGCCAATCTGCCAAAACTGCTCGACGTCGACGACGCCGTTATGGAGACGCGATGAGAATGGCTCCGTGCTGTGCAATGCCTGCGGCCTCTTCCTCAAACTTCACGGTCGCCCGCGGCCAATCAGCCTGAAGACAGATGTTATAAAGAGCCGGAATCGGGTGAAAACAACAGGCCGGGGAGGTGCGAAAAAGGTAGGCTTTGTTCCAGCGGCATTGGTGCGCTGCTTTGTCACGCGAGGTGCGCGGTGAAAATTCTGGCAATCTCTTTGGGATCACCAGCATTAACACCACCCTCGATGCGAACACGACTAGAAGTGACAACATGCGAAACAAGCCTTCAAAGAAACCGAGTCGCAAGTCTCTAACGAATTCGATAGGGTCCTGGCACCGAAAATGCTGCCCCTCCACCACCGCATCAATCATTGCCTGCAGCATACCCCTCAAATATACCTGTAGACCCTCAACGACGCACCACCTCACAGCCCCTAAGTACACCACGAATTCTAGGCTCTGAACGATCCGTCAGCCCTCTCTCTCGTACCGGCACACCAGGCCTTGGCGGGCAAAACATAGCTCCCCAGCATCTGTTTGACTCAGTGATGCACATGCCCAATGGCAGCGCCGATCCATATGGGAATTCACCGCCTCATCCTGCCTTCAACTTCCGTGCCCATTCTCCCGGCGCTGCCTCCACATCCTCGCTGACCAATGGTTCGCTATCCGCTTCAAATGGCGTGCCTCCATCACACCAACTCGAGCCACCCTCCCTTCGACGCGATCAATCCGAGGTCACAGAGCTAAAAACACGAGTGTCTGAACTCGAGGTCATCAACGACCTGTTTCGAGGCCGAGTCTCTGAGCTAGAACGGCTCGAGAAGGATGCACGGGACGAGGCAGATCGAGCAAGGCTGGCAGAACATACAATTGCCTCTGCTTTCAACGAGGCAAAGAGACGGATAGATGAGTTGGAGGCCGAGATTGCTTCATCGAGTAAGGAGCCAAAGGCCAAGAAGGCGAAGGTCACAGATTCGCCCAAGGGCGACATAGTGGAAGACGCTCGCGGGACTGCCGCGGTCGAAGCCTGCGTGAAAGTCGCAGCTTGACTATCAAAAGCTTCTTTCTTAAGACCCTCCATCCCCTTGTACCTGGAATCTTGATCGCAAGCCCCTGGCTCCATAATCGAAGATTATCAAAGTCGATCTGTACTTTCATTTTTCACGCACAGATGAACAGGCATTCAATACAAGCGCAAACGTTTGGCACCAGGGTTTGAGGAAACATGGGTACCGCACACCAAATTCATCATCTTGCGTTGAGGCATAATTTTTTCATTTGTCAACAGGATGGCTTGCTAGGCCAGAAGCTCAAATATAGCTGGAGTTATGGGACCATCAAAGGTGACGTGGTGGATACCACCAGAAAACGGGCGGGCATTGTGTTTGGGAGATGTAGGCACCAAGGTTCCTATCCGAAAAGTTGTACTGTAAATGGGGGCCGTTGCTGCTGCCGGAAGATATCCATACCGTGGGCGAAATCGCCTTTAATGAATCAACGGGATACCACAGTTCTGAATGGGTCTTGAAGTTTGAGACTTTCACGTGCCGCAAGTTCAGTGGCTTGGGTCTACAGATTGTGCTTACAGAATGGTGTTTTCTGCTGAGTCCATCCCTAGTGAAGACATGGTTCCTTACTTTGTTTTCTCTCCAGGCCAAATGTCAGATGTGGTATTGAAGCTTTTGATGCCGAAGTTCTTTCCAACGATAATCAAGGCATCTCCAAAGCCCGTTATTTTGCTTTGCTTTGCACTCCACTCCCTCAAAACGCATCGTGTGCTGCAGAACCCGAAACCCCCATCCCCAGGGCTCCTCGAATGCAAACATACCATACTCCCCACATGCCCGCCCACCCTCGCTAATCACGATAATACCGCCCGGGTCCCCTTCCACTACCCCTGTCATCCCTCCTGTATCTCCCACTATCCCTATCGCCGCGCGCCGGTGGACTTCTATCTCTTGACCTGTCTCGATCATTGATACCTCGTCGATAACTTCCGTTGGCCCCTCTTCCACTGTTCGTCGGACTCCGCTCTCTGATGCTGTTCCTCGCGGCTGGCGGACTCGCTCTTCTCTCGTTCTCCCACCTGCCACCACTGTTCCTATGGTCTCGCGCTGGTGGGGGACTCACTCTCCTCTCGCGATTCCTCGGGGGCGGTGATGCCCTCCTTGAAGGCGGAGAATCTGCTCTTCGATCTCGATCCCGGTCCCGGTCCCGATCGGAGGCAAAGGTGTGTTTGAGGAATGGAGCGCGTGGGATGGATGGTGGTGGTGTGTACGTTCTCCTCCTGTCCCTGATGTTGTTGTTGCTGTTGTTGCCCTCTCTATCTCTGTCTACCCTCTCTCGCTCCCGGTCGTCTCTTTCTCCTCGGTCCCGCTCACGATCACGGTCACGAGTCGGCGTCGGAGCCTTCTCTTTTTCTCTCTTTGCGGAAGGTGAGACTTTGGGCACCCATAGGTCCCGCTCTTCTGTGACTTCCTGCTCGACGATATCGTAGTAGGGTGCGATGGACAACGTCTCGTCGCGAGCGCGAGATGCATCGAGGACGAATCGGACGATCGAGGTGATTTGGCTGGGGTCATCTGGATTCACTGTTTCAGATGGCGAGGTAGGCGACGTCGGTGATGCTGAGACCATTGGCACGTCCCGATCTGGGGCGATGAGTAAGAAGTCCGGAGGCGGAGTGACAGGTCTTGTGTCCTGTCCTTTGTCGGAAGACGATGCGCCGTTTGTTGGCGCTGGGTTTGGAGGTCCTGGCGTACGCGGCGTGACGATGACTGTTGGGGTCGATTTGACGTCCGTCATAGGAGACGTGGTTTCTGATTCTCGGAGAGGAACTGGAGCTTCCTGCATGTAGGTGTATCTGGACAGGCCTTGTTCATCCATCTCTGCTTTCAAGGCGATGCTAACCCGCATGAAATCATTGAGGTTATACTTTGGTCCAGCTTCTGTGATGCTCTGGTGGTTCATGTAAAGATCAAGAAGGTCTTTCTGGGTTTCTTGGGATGATTAGCAGCTGTTGGGCTTTGAAATGTTGTGTAGTACATACCAATAACTTGTGCTCTCGTGGTTCCCACCTCGGTATACATATCCGCATCAGTGACGGTGTTGAGGCTTTTATCGAGAAATCTTGCGGCAAGTTCCAAGCAGGCACAAGCAAGCGTTTGTCGACTTTGCTTGAGCACAGCAAGAGTCCTATATACATCGAGACAAATAGCTAACGCCGCCGTTCCGGTCGCTCGATCGGCACCGACTGCATGACATAGTCCAGTAAGGACGTCAGCTGAGTTTCGCGCTCGAAAGTCAAAAGCAACAATCTCAAGCAAATACCGTTCAAGCGTGATCATGACCTTTGACTGATGTTCGAAGATTTCGTCGTCGGATGTCAGGTGATCTTCAAAAGGTAACTGAAGATTCCGTGCGGCGCAAAGAATTTCTTTTGATTTTTTCGGTGTCTCTTCTGCTTTCGAAGCCAGCCACAGGCAGGCCAGGGCGGCATCGCGGGGATCGTACTTTGTGTCTTTCTCCTCGTTCGCAGTAAGATGGTAGCGATACCGACTGTAAAACACGCAGGCTGTGCCATATGTCTTGAAGGGCCTATCACTATAGTCAGCGAACCTGCGATTGCTGAGAGCATGTGATGAGGTGGCAGCGGATGTGGAAAGACGAAAATTTAGAATAGAAGTTGACTGGAGTCGTGCAGCCTTGACCTCAAGCCAGACCGTCCGCAGAGGTCATGCGAAGGTAAAGGGAAGACTTACATCCTCAAAGATTTTCTCACGCCTTCAATAAGCTGGATCCCGAGTAGACGCCCAGCAACGTCTCTCTCCTCCATCATCCCAGCCGCCTCGATCTGATGCTGGAAGAGGTACTGGCTAGCAACAACAATCTTACTCTTGTCCGGAGCAGGCGCATCAACAAGCGGGATCTCGTCTTCTTCATCCTTGGCACCATTGCTCCGTCTGGCTCCGTTCATTCTTGACGCGTTACCGTTCGATGGACCAGAACCCGACGTCCTATCCCTAGCATTTCGGAGAGGCATCCCAATGGCCGGCGACATGATGTCGAGCTTCGGGGTAGGAGTCCACTCAATATCCCAGCTGCTCGTAGAAGAATTATTCTGTTGGTAAGGTAGCTGGTGCGTCTGTTGCTGTTGTTCCGGATCCTGATTCTGGGGATGTAGAAGAAATGGGACCCGATTCTGGTGATGAGGCTCAGGACCCAAGCTTGCGACCCCTTTGATCTGAATACCTCCAAGGAAATCTTCGTGATGGGGCGATGGAAGAAGATCCGAAGGAAGTTGTCCTTGCCGTTCGAGTTCGAGGAGTTGCCTTTGTCGAAGGGAAAGTTCTGGCTGGGGCCCGGGGGCTTGGCGGACGGCCCCCTTGTGGGTTCTTCCAGTGCTCGTACCAACAACAACATCAACATCTTCCCACCGCCGCCGTTTTCCTCTCAAAGACTCCGAGAGTCGTTCTTCTGAAAAGCGCTTCTGTTGATCCCGAGAAGACTCCGAGTCCATTCCTCGCCTAGAACCACCAGCATTCTGTGGCAAACCCCATAGCCGCCGTTCGTCTGGTAGAGGACCCGATTCTCGGTCTGCAACTCGTCCTGGGAAAAGCTCCTGTCGATTTGTCGGCGGCACATGACTGTTGCCGCCATCGATTCTGCGTCGTATGTCCTGGGCGAGAGCCTTGTACTTTCGTCCACGCTCGTCGGTGGAACTTGTGTCGCTGTTTGTTCTCCTCTTCTGTTTCTTCTTGCGGTTCTTATCCTTGGCCATTTCGACGCAAGCCTGTTTAGAGTGTGAGGTCAACGTGAGAACGCTGAGGGTGAAGATGTGATCGAGACGTAGAGTGCGGCGGAGAGCTTAACGGCTACGCGCAGCAGAAGATGAATGACTAGCAATCGGGGGGAGACGAGTGGGAAGAGGTTGAAGAGGAAGTCACTGTCCCCATTGTGTTGGCGGAGGCAATGTAAGGAATCTATTCGAGTTCCTAGTGATTTTACGAAATGGAAACACTCGGGAAACCTATGGCCAGGAATCTAGAGCATACGGGAACAGTTCACGGAAGAAAGTCGTCCTTGGACCGTCCCTGCTGAAGAACAATTCATGTATATGGGTCGTCGTATCGATTGAGGATACACCAAGGGCCATCTATCCCTGCCTCAGCAAACGCAAATGGATCTAGCACAGCGCATAGGACAGCGAAGCGGATTGATTTCGGAGTTACCAGTCCATCACAACAAGCTTTTTTAAGACAGCAACACCACATATCCCTCGATATCCAACTGGAACAGTTTCACAGCCTTCCATTTCAGGGTTCATAAGCCCAAGCATGCATTCTGATCGATAGATAAGACTGGGCAGCGCCTGAGCTGCTTGACTGTGGCGAGGTCTCCGATTTCGGCGATATTCGACACTATCAAAGCTCCCACTCCTCTGGGCCGTCTTCTTCCAAATCCTCAGCAGTATACTTATCATCGTCTCCAATAGTTCTACCACCACCACCAGTCCTGACATGCACATTGCCACCGCTAATACCAACCTGACGACCACCCGTGGGGAAACCAATTTGGTGACCACCTGCGCGACCATCGCCTCGATCATTTCCCTCACCAACTTCTGCACGGTTATCCCCCCCCCTCCAACTTACCCCCATCATCCGCGCAACAACATCAAGAACAATTTCCAACACCCAACACTCAACACCATACTCGTCCAACAAAAGCCAGCAAATGCTAGTATCACAATCCGCAATCCTCTTCAGCAACGCCCTCACCTGCCCTAACTTATCCCCTCTCTCAGTAAGCCCTTCGGAACCCTGTTCAACCCATCCCAAAAATCCATTGCCCCCCTCACTCTCTTCCTCCATCTCGTCATTCCCATTGATAACATCACCAATCTCTTTAAGACGTCTATGCGCTTCCTTGAGTTCGATGCGTGTGTAATAGGCCCGGATCAGGGAGCGGAGGGGCCACGTCTCTATCCCGAAATGGGGGATAAGGGGGCTGATATCGCTGCTGGGATCGCCTTTCAGGATCGTCTGAATCGTTAGGAGAACGGCGGTTCGAGATGGGTCCAGCCTATGGGACTGGGTCTTAGTGGAGTCTAGATGCCTCTCGATGGTCGCGATCTGTTTTCATCGGTTACTTCAGGGGGTCTGGGGCATTTCGGCCAGGTACGTACGCGATTTGAAAGGGAGCCTAGGTGGTGAACGAATTCGTCGTTTGGAGATGAGCGAGGCGTGAGGTTTTGGGATTCTGGATCAGTGTTGCTCTGGGATTGTGAATTACTGCTGTTGCGAACGGCAATGGCATGTCGGGCCTCAAGATCCGTCCGGATCAATATGCCAACTCGTGCGTCCTGCGTAATCTCCTGTTGTCGACGTGGGGGATCCATACGAAGGTTTTGGTAAGACTAGGTCGGGACAGATATCAGCAAGATTGATAAGGATGGCGATAGCCAGGTAGATTTGAGGGTATGATGAATTCCTCGACGCAAAAATCAACGTTTGAGCAGAAAATATGAGTACATGACAGATGTAAGAAGCTAATTTGTACACGTTCCTTACGAAAACGGAATGTGCAGACAACGGGAGGAAGATGAACTCGCATCATTCCTAGAGGGAAAAGAGCGTCGACAAAGGTGAGGCATCCGTTCCTGTCCGCATTGTCATGATGAAAGTGGCAGATGATGAAGGACTACACCTGGAATAGAGAGAAGCGGAATTAGATGGCTGGTAATCCGTCGAAGGCCATCAGCCTGCTGCGCACATTTCACCAGTGAACTGGGAACAATGGCAGGTGAGAGCAGAAAACATGATATGATGACAAGCAAAATGAGGTGAGTGCACGACTCAACAAAGGAACTCGAGTCTCCTGCATAGTACAGTCATCCATCCCGCAAACCATATAAGCATGTGAGGATTATATCCTGTGTGAGAAAAAGCGAGTTTCCTGACAAATTTCAAAGTCAGTCCAATGGATGTCACGTACAGGGTCTGACATGGAACGTAAATTTCAAGAAGAAAGACTACAGACGCGGAAAGGCCATCGACCATATGCTGGAAATGGGAAGGGAAATAATGCATTCGTCACAAGAACTAATCAGCGGCATCCCTCGTGTCATTCAAAACCCTCCCACAAACCATCACGTTCCACCGACCCTAAGCGACCTTTCAACGCTTGTTATGGTATGTAAAAGCAGACGCAACGCTTTTGTCTTCCCATGCTCCTCGACGACATGAGAGGGCGGTGTGATACGAAATGGATAAGGTGGAGAATCTATCGATCAATTTCTTCATTTTGGACAGAATCCACCGTTTACAATTTGTCGTAGTACTGTGATGAGAGGTTAGCACTTGCTTGATCAAGGTGAGGATTTTGAAACATACGTCGGTGTAAGCAGGGCAGTCTGGCTTAAGACCCTTCTTGATACGCATAGCCTCAACAATGCCACCAGCTTTGGTGGTCTTGTCGCTTGGCACACCTGGCAAGACTTGGTAGTGGTCGAACACGGACTGTGGGAAGGCCTGCCCAGCGGTGTTGGATCGGAGATCAGCGACGAAACCGAACGACTCATTGACAGGAAGGTAAGCCTTGATGTTGTAAAGTGGGGTACCTGGGCGCTGAGCCTCCTCAAAGACGTGACCTCTCCTCCTGGTGAGGACACCGTAAATGCCACCCATAGCCTGTTCTGGAACTTGAATCTCGACGAGGTAGACTGGCTCCAAGAGAGCTGGCTCGGCGAGCAACATCGCGGCGTAGATGACGCGGCGCGATGTTGGGATGATCTGTCCACCACCACGGTGAATGGCATCAGCGTGAAGAGTGACATCCTGGATGTTGAAACGGGTGGATCGCAGAGGCTCCTCGGCGATTGGACCCTCACGGGTGGCCCATTGGAAACCGGAGTTGACGGAATCCTTGATTTCATTGAGGTACTGAACAGCCTTGGTCTGGTCGACGAGCAAATTGGGTCCGGTGGTGTCTGGGCCGAAGCACCAAATCTTTCGGGCATCGGTGACATCCCAACCGTGGTCATCAGCGAGGATACGGGCGCGGGCCTTGAAGTCATCACGTGGAGCGATTTTGCCGTCCTCGATCAACTTGGAAACCTCCTCGTCAAGGGGTTGAGCGGTCATGTAGATACGGTTGTGCTTGTTGGGCGACTTTGACAACGCAGTCATTGAGGAAGTACCGGCAACAGACTCACGGTATGACACGACAGGGTCGGAGAATCGAAGTGGGACAGCAGCGTGGTCCTCCTCGAGATCTTTCAAGCAGATTTCCAAATGCAATTCACCGGCACCAGCGACAATGTGGTCACCAGATTCGTTGATAAAGGTAAGGACGCAAGGGTCGGACTTTGAAAGACGCTTGAGACCTTCGACGAGCTTGGGCAAATCGTTGGCGTTCTTGACTTCGACGGATCGTTGCACGACAGGAGACACGGAAAACTTCATAACCTTCAAGTTGTGGGCAGTGTCGATGGTGGTCAGAGTACCGGACTTGAGCAAGAACTGATCGATACCGACGAGACCGCAAATGTTACCGGCTGGCACATCCTCGATTGGCTCGATGTAACGACCCATCATGAGAATGGTACGCTGGACAGCCTTGATGAACAAGTCGTCCTTCTTGCCGGGAGTGTAGTGAGGACCCTGTATACGGACCTTGAGGCCGGAACGGACGGTACCAGCAAAGACACGACCGAAAGCGTAGAAACGACCCTTGTCGGACGTTGGCACCATCTTGGAAATGTACAACATAAGAGGTCCCTTGGGGTCACAGTCGCGGATGGCAATGGCTGCCTCGTCATCTGGAGGACCCTCGTAAAGAGTTTCCATACGGTACTTCTGAGCAGTCTTGGGCGAAGGCAAGTGAAGAATCATCATCTCCAAAAGGGCATCAGCAGCTGGCAAGAATTTGCGCATGACAACCTTAAGCTGTGCCTTGCCTTCAAGATCACGCTCATCACTCGTGAGCTTAATCTCGAGCTTCTCGCAAAGCTGAGCAGTCTCCTCCTTCTTGAAGTTCATGACGGCGGCGAAGATGCGGAAAATGGGGTCGAGAATAAGCTGGTTGAAGGTACGCTCAGTCTTGTCATCAGGTGCGGACTTGACCCACTTCTTGGTCTTTGCGTTGAACCAGTTGTCACCCTACGCATGTGTTAATTTTGGACACGCAATATGAGTGCCAGCCAAACTCACCCAGAGACGGCTCATCATCTTGTTCTTGTCGACACCGAACTTCTTGTTGTAGCGAGCAGCGAATTGACGGACGGTGAATGCCCATCCGTGGAGACCGGAACCGAAGGCAACGGTACCCTTGTCTGGGTAAACTTGGACATCACCGAGGGTCTTGTCAAAGTATGTGGCGATAACGACGTTGACGGACTCGATGACACGGGAGAAGTTCTGGAACAAGTCCTCTTTGGAGAGTTGGAGTTCAAGGAGAGCACGATCGACCTTGTTGATGATGACAACAGGCTTGATACGCTCACCGAGAGCCTGTCGAAGGACAGTCTCGGTCTGCACGCACACACCCTCAATGGTGTCGACGACAACGAGGGCACCATCGGTGACACGGAGAGCAGCGGTGACTTCAGACGAGAAATCGACGTGACCAGGCGAATCGATCAAATTGATCAGGAAGTCGTTCTTCTCAGTCTTCTCTGGGACGTCCTTCAAGTCCTCTGGATCCTGCAAAGTTGCGTACAAGGAGATAGCCGTGGACTTGATGGTGACACCACGTTCCTGCTCATCGGCACGAGTATCCGTAAACCGGGCCTCGCCAGCCTTTGCGGAAGAGATGATACCGGCGCGCTGGACGAGCGAGTCGGTGAGGGTAGATTTTCCGTGGTCAACTATTTGACAGTGTTAGACTAGTAATTTTGCATGCCGAGGATGGGCTGGCGAAGCCAACTCACCGTGAGCAATGACCGACATGTTGCGCACATTGACGGCATCGTCCATGAGAGCACGGATCTTCAATCATTGTCAGTGCCCAACTCTTTCCCAGTGTAAGTGTCATCGGGGATTGTCGCAACATACCTCGTCAACGGTGAAGCTGCAGATTCTGTTAGCCGGAGGTCCACAACAAAAACAGACGAAAGCGCAGAAGGGAGAGAAACATAAGGCTTGCTTCAGCTGACGGCTGCGTGACTGATGTGCCAATGCCGGCGAGGTTGGAGTACTCACTTAACCATGTTTGCGGTGGTTTAAAGAGACTGGCTCTGTCGAGAAATTGTGTGTGTTCGAAAGTACCCCGCTTGGAGGAATGTGAGCGGCGTGAGGTTGATTCAAGCCTTCGTCAGAGCTGCCCTTGTCGGCAGAGAGACGATTACTGGATTGATGCGAGGAGTTGTCCAGCAAAGGTGGGTTGGCGGTGGGAGAAAGAGTTCGCAAGAAGCTGGAGGGATGAAATTGCTTGTGGTGGGGTTGACAACCTAAAAAGTGGACCTCGACCTCGCCACTTTTGTCAGCGAAGAACAACGCTCCCCACTCGCTTTCAAAATCATACCTACATTCGTCCCAAATTCATTACTGGACGCATACCTGGAATGACTCACCGTGAAGCGGTATCTCTTTCGTGTCCCCTCACCCACTAGGGACACCGTGAATGAGCTAGAAAGGGCACACCTTAGTCCACCAAGGGCCGTGGGATGCAAAATGCATGCTGCGTCTACTCCATGAGTCTTCGGGTTCGAGAACAGTCACTTGAAATACTCTTCTTCGTATGTCATGTTCCTCCAGTAATCCGGATTCTGAACAGTCACATCAACAAATTTCAAAGATCCTTTCGCCCATGAGCATTGATGCTCGTGGAAAGGGCCTCGCAATGGCCACAATGCTTCCAAAGCATCTCGATGTGGGAGTAATGGTACACATTGCAAACACAAGCTATCTCACCTCGGGAATGGGAAGTACAGCACGATGGCGAAACCCAGCTGTCCTTGAAGAGCTCCAGCAGTACTTCATTCGAATCCATCTGACTTAAGCGTCTACAAATGGTCGGAAACTTTTCGACCTTGATCTAAAGGCAGCAGAGTTCAAATCCAACAGAAATGTCGTGATTCTTCAGGTTCGGGGGGACAATGGTTAAAAGACCTACGTAACTCCTGCTTAAAACTTACACGCCAGCACCCGAGATTCCAAGTCCCACGGCATCGATACCTGTTGGTAATAGACCGTCTAGTAGAAGCGAACGAAGCGGTGTTTTTTCACAAAGTACCGCAAATTCTGAAAACTTCGCTCACGACGTCGAAACAGGCATGAAGTGCTTTAGGCAAGCTCTCTTGTCCCCGTCTAGGTTCACTGCTCAGATTGCAGTGATGTCTTGTTGGAAGAGGATGATTAACGCTTTCACGAGACGTCTGTTCCCACCGCTTGCAGCCGCTTTCTTGCCCTGCAGCAGAGTTTTCGAGCAACAGGGGTCGACGTATGCACGAGTTACATCTTCGAGCAAGATGCAGACAGCTTACTGTGTGAAAGTTGAGCAGAGACATCAGAAGAGTCTGGAGCAACAGGTTTCTTTTCCGATTCCACTCCTTGTTACTTTAGTAATATCAGCGTCAGTCTTTGCTCAAGAAGTGGTTTTCGTGGATGCATGCCACCGAAGTTCAAAGAGACAGCTGGCATTCAGCTTTTTGGCCTTGCTCCGCTGCAATGGCACGTAGCGCCAAGAATGATCAACAACGATCTCTGCGATCTGCATGCATCATGGATGCTGTGAATGTCTGTCTCTCGATCAATTTTAAAAACCTCAGCGGTGACGTGATGTTGTGCCAGAAACCCACCTCTTTGCTCTATTGACCAGCTGGAGTTTAAGAAGTACTCGACAACAATTCACGAAACGAATCCCGAGCGTGTGGTGTCTGGAAGGACCTTGGGAGGCACACTCAAGTGAAGGTCCTGCTATGCCAATCAAGATAGGGTAGAAGAGAGGGTTTCTTCTAGACCACCAAGTATCTGTGCCCAGGCCAAGCGACATTTTGGCCATGTTCTGAGTGGCATGAGCTTGAGTGTGAATAGGAGGGCCTTTGAGGTCAACAATGAAGTGCAGGATGCAGCAATCACTTCATCCTTCGACAACTCTCCACTCCACGCAAGCAATCCACACCTCACCAGCAATCTCCATATCCCAGCGAATATGTCCAATCCCAACGACGTCACCAGCTTTAGGATCACTATCTGGAGAGCTTCTCTTCTTTCCATGTCCGGGTAGAATCAGCTTAACTTCTCTGCCAGCATACTTCCCTCTAATAAGAAGCATGCCATCTCTCACGGAGCCTAAAGTCTCTAGAACTCGAACCGGCGTCAGCTGTGGAGTAGCGCTTGCTTGAGACCTTCGGCTGTATGTATGGTTATTCATTTGCGAGGCTTCAATGATCCACTGGCGAGCTGTAGACGCCATGCCTCCTGGTATAAACTTCTCTTTCCGCCTGTGTGGGGAGAAGACTTGAGGAAGGGGATCTGTTTGCTCCTCTGGTTGAGAGGGGGGCATGATGAATTGAGGGCGGACAGCGGTCTGCGGTTGCTGCGTGTTCTGCGTACAAACTGAGGGACTATTGCCAAAGACAAATCGACGTGGTGTAGCGTGTTGGAATGCTGAAAGTCGAGGGCGTTTGGGTGACGACGGATGATCCTGAACTTCCTCTTCGAGGCGAGTCTCGACAGTGTCCATGATCATGACATCATCTTCGTCTCCGTCCTCCTGCGACGCATCTTCAATAATCTCGACGGACGACTCTTCTCTGGGCTGAATTATCGCAGGCCTGGGCTTGGGTGGAGATCGTTTAGGCACATCTGGTCTATTTGGCTTTGCGAACGAAAACTTAGGCGTCGCATTGAACTGCTGCGATTCTGTTGTCTTCGGAGTCACAAATTGAGAGGGAGACGGTCTTGTCAAAGGTGGTTGTCCAGAGCGCTGGGGAGTGGCGATGTTCTGGAATCGAAGGTTGGAAGGAGGTTTCGGCGTCGCTTTCTCATTGGGCGGCTTGCTGGTGATGAATCGCCGGGGAGACGGAGTCTGTCATCGCATCAGCATTGGCATCCTCATAGAAAAGAGATGCGACGACGTACAGCAGGCGGATGCGGCATCTTGGTGGGTAATCGCGCGTTGTGTTGGTGAACGTCCGACGATGCGACACCATCCGTCGCGGCGCCACGTGACGGACATTTCAGCCTTGCTCATGTTTTGGGGGCAGATCAAGTCTTTGCGCAAGAAGAGAATGAATCTATGGGAAAAAACAAAAATCCTTTCGTAACATCATCAACTCGCTCAGCTACCCCATTCCAGCCCCCGCCTCCTCAGGTTCAAGTTCCATCCAACCTCGAGGTAAGCACCATAAACCTAAACTCAGCCCACAATCGCGCTATTCTCTCGGTAACTGATAAATAAAGGATTCTCAAACAGCTATAAGACATTTTCCCCTGGCTACTCCAACTTCAACGAATGATACCGGACGAAATAAGGCCTGGTGCGGGGAGGTTGGTTCTCCCAGCCTTCGGATTTGAACTAGCTCTCAGCCTTGCCGTTGTGTACCAACCATTACTTTTCGTAAGGGACTCGTTAGGCTGATGGAATAGATATAAAAGATCTTACACAGGGATTCCATGATATTTTTATCCAGCTCAATTTCTTAATAGTCGCTGTCCTGACAGACTCGAAACTCGAACCAGATCCATCTCTACCATCTGTTGTCCCTTGTACATATTGTTGAGCAACCAATCAGCACATAAATCCCCCGGCATCGCATCGTCAATCAAGTTCAACAACTTATTCGTTTTCCAAAATGAAGTTGATCGCCTCCTCACTTCTCTCATATGCAAGCCTCGCAACAGCATATGTTCATTATTATGGACAATCAGGAAAACCCTCCACGCTCAACTCGACATTGCCTTCCAACGCAGCGGTCATAGAGGTAACATCCTCGACCTCAAACCCTGCTAGGCCAATGGAGACAGGATGCGACCACGAGATACCAGAAAAGCCAACGACAATCATCCCAGTACAACCAGCAACAACCTTAACTTCGACCTCTCTCGGCCATGGATATGGCTTTCCGGCTCCACCACCAGCGCCACCAAAGGTTTCTCTCACCCTTTCCTCGTCTCTGGCTTCTTCACCGACGCTACCACCTCTACCACCGTCACTTCCAATCACCCCCTCTACTACAATTGTACAGTCAATAAATTATGGCTATCCACCCTCCAACGTCACAGTCCCCATCGCTCCAGGAAAATCAATGCCCACTTCAGCTCCCTCCTCTTCTGCCCATGGGTATGACCTCCCTGTTCCCCGTTTGAACAGCACCACGGCCGCTCCAGTGAAGCCTGTAACCATTCCGTCGAATGCTTCGGGGACAGGACTTGGCTATGCTGCACCGACTGGACACAAGAATTCGACGACCATGTCTGTAGCTGTGAGTAGCAGGGTGACCGGAACGGCGATTGTGCCTACGAAGAGTGTGAGCCCGCTGCCTGTTGTTAATGGAGCCGGTCTGCTCACTGGATCGAGGGGAGTCATGGTAATGGTGGTTGGTGGTGTTATTGCTTTGGTCTCGCTGTTTTGATCGATCTTGCATTTACATGGCTTCGGAGTTTTGGACTGGGTTGGGAGGGATCCTCAGGATGGACTTGAGTGCAACATGGGCAACGCGTTTGATGCCGATATTCTAGATATGACTGAATGATCTTTAGGATAGATAATCTAATAGCAAAACTAATGAATAATGTTTGACTGAGTAAAGGCTTAAAATCGAAGAAATTTTGGTACGAATGCTGAGAAAAGTGTGGAACTTCACCAATCCTGTCCTTGGGCAATGCCTCGAAGGCATAAAAGCCACCATTTGAAGATGCATACTGGTGATGTCCTGGCAAGTTTGTCGCTTTCGAGTCGTTAAAGCTTTATCCAATACAATCCACGCGTAAAGCTGTTTGTTAAGATGTCTGGAGATAGAGGAACGCTGGACTGATCAAACCACTATGCCTGCGTACTCTCCCACGGCGACTGAACATGGAGACAGAATGGAGACAGGTGTTCAGGCTCTGCCAAACAGACTACAGAATAGTTACTTAGTGGGTCATTTTGATGAGCATGAGCACTGCCACGGCGATCGACGGAATAAGATTGACGCCTTGCAAGTAATGGAGAACACATGGGCTTGTTGGTTAGTATGGTTATGGTCGGGAACTCGGGATCACTGTTAATTTCTCCAAATCAGTGAGCAGTGCTTCCTGAATTGAATAAGGCCGGCAAGAGAACGGGAAGGCCGAGACGTAGACTGGATCCAGAGTCCCAACAAGCTAGTTTCGGAGCAGAAATGGAGATGTCTTCCCAACCTCGATACTAAGACTTCAGCTGAATCGTATGTCCTTGGCGCTTGAGTTGCTGTACGAGGACAGCTGTTTTCCAGGAAGACGAACAAGAATCAGAAGGAAAGCATGCTCGCGACAGCTGGATAACGAGGAGCAGAGAGGAGCAGAGAGGAGCATTGGTCACGGTTGCCAGGGACATTGCTGGTAGCATCAACTCGGTACCAGTCCTGTAGCCGTCGGAACAGCGGCTAAGGCAGGAACAGGCACAGAGTCAGGAGTGGTGAGTGGTGAGTGGTGAGTAACTGAATATTTGTTTCTGGCGGGAGAGCAGCGAGTGTTTTGTGGCGTCCATCCGCGCTCGTCAATCGGCACCGCGTAATCTCCCCCAGCCACGACCAGCCCCCCGCTAAGAATAGTCCAAGCTCCCCAGAAGAACAACAAACAATGGACAAGCTGCCATAATCGACGATGCAGCCTTGAAACCGCGACCCAGCGCGACACGACGCCCGAACAATATGGCCCGGTGAGAGAGGCATACTAACAGATACAGCACCACCCCCGACCCGCAGGACTGCCGGACTCCCCTCCAGTCGCCTGCTTCTAGGACCCTATTATACCCACATTCCCTAGATCATAGCCAGCACGTCCAATTCTCCGAGACGATCTTCGCTGCCACCATGGTCGGCTCAAAGGTCACGAAGCTTGCTGCTGTCAACCACACGGCTGGCATCTTCTCAGACATGACCGTCGACGGCCCTGAGATAGGCACCCTCGTGTGCATCGTTGACAGAGCCAAGAACCTGCCCAATCGACGGTCCATGGGAAAGCAGGATCCATACTGTGCATGTCGCCTGGGAAAGGAAGCGAAGAAGACAAAGACGGACAAGCGAGGAGGTCAGGTTCCACGATGGTGAGCCTCGCCGTGCTATCGATTCAATGTTTATACTTACCCCCAGCCAGGGACCAGGAACTGAGGTTCACCGTCCACGACTCCCCTGATTACTACAGCCTCAAGGTCTCCGTCTTCAACGACGACAAGAAGACCGAGTTGATTGGCGAGACGTGGGTCAAGCTGGAGGATGTCATTGTATCAGGCGGAGGCCAAAGCGACATTTGGCACAACCTCAATTGCAAGGGCAAATACGCTGGAGAGGTGCGGCTGGAGATGACATACTACGACTCACGTCCCAAGCCCGAGAAGCCCGTCGCAGAAGCTCCGCGTGAGACGTCAGGCTCAAATGCCGTGAAGAGAAGACCTTTGCCAAACAATCCAGGAGGCAGTGTAAACTCTCCCCACGATAGGCTGGCTGCTTCGGGGCCACGAGAGTTGGGCACTTCTCCGCGTCCAATTCAGCCTGTCCCGCGCTCGTCAGGGAGCACACCCAGCAGTCACCGCAGAAATGTACAAAACAATCATCAACCTCAGCCTGCCGAGTCACGGAAGCCAGTTGCATCCGAACGTTTCTATACCGAGACTCCAGACGATCCATTCATTCAGACAAACCAAGAGCTATACCATGATCAGCGCTCAAATCCTGGCTACAAAGGTGTACCGAATGAGCTCTCCTACTCTGACCCTTCCTACAGAGATGCCAATGTTGGACTGCCCGAGCTTCCACCCATGAACATCAGTCGTAGACCTCCCCAGGCCGGTTATGCGCCCACGAGTTACGACCGTCTGTCGCACAATTCTGCGTCTTCACCATACGAGTCACAACCTCAACATGAAGCGCCTTCTCCCTACCAGCTGCAACATGACCACTTGCCCCCAGTGTTACACCACTCTCATTCCGCGCCTTCTGTTCCTGCGCAACCTTGTGAGGAGTCACCACTTCGACAGGCCTTCCAATACACACAACCGGTCAATTACCTGCATCGTGGGCAGTCATTGCAGGCAAGCTATGAGGAAGTGCCAGAACCTGCATATGATCCATATTCGGGACAGCAGCCACTGTTCAGCTCTTCGCCTCAGCAGCACTTCATTCAGCCAACTCCGCAGCGGCCAAATCCTGCATATACTGGCTACGATGAGTTCGATAGACCCAATGGCTACAGCCCACCTAGGAAGGTAAATACGGAACAATTTTCGCAGCCTCCAACTGCTATCCATGAGCTTCCGCCTCCGCCGCCAGCACATAGGGGTAGTACATCAAATGGTATCACGATGCATCGTCCGCCTCGGTCACGCCAGGGATCCGAGTCACAAGCTTATGAGTCTGATTACGCTCCAGCTCCATTAAATATTGCCTCTGCTCGAGAGGCACAGAACCAGATGATGTGCCAAGAGCCTCAAGAAGACTATGAATATTCTCCGGCATATGGTACTCCACTCTCGGACCGCCACGGCAGGAGAAACACGGATCCTACCTGGAGTTCGCCTACAGAAGTTCAGTCGTATCGACCGAGGGCGTGGTCTGGTAACACAGTCCAAAGACGGCCTGTCTCTCGCGATGATGATCCATACACTCTTCCACCAAGCCATCCAGACTACCACAGTCCGACGACCAGCAGCCCGCCTGCGAGATTTCCAGGCGAGCGACGACAGAGCAATACGCGACAACCCAATGAGTACAGTCCCGTGCCAGAGCGCCCCCTTGCGATCGAGTCCCATTCTCATCCAATTACGCCGACGAGAGCAACTCGTTACTATCAGCCACAGCCTGTGGTAGGAAAGGCTGGCAATACACCGCCGAGATCACTGTACTTGAACCATCATCACGCAGCCAGCGAGCCGTATCTGCCCCCGGTGAACTACCAAACCCCACCAGCGCAGCATCCCTTGTCACGAGAAGTCCCTGTAGGACCTGACTCCTCACCGAACCCATATGCAGGCGGCGGCGTCCAGCCAACTCCGCCTCGAGCACCCTCCAACACAGCCAGCCCAGCTGCCCTCTTCTCTGCAAACCGTCAGGCTCGTCCTCAAAATCGTAGCACCCCGACCCTGCGTAAATCCGTGTCTCCTCAGCCTCCAGCAACTCAACGGCCCAGAAGTACAATGTTTGGCCCCGACGACTTTGATCAATTCAACCCTGCAGCACGTTCGACATCGTCACTTGCCAATCACCCGGCGACAAGCGGTCCAGGAACGCCCAACACTGGAATGGGATCACAACAACCGTCTCCGTATGATGGTGGAAAAATCATAGATTTCCACGGCAAAGAAATCGACCCCAGTGATAGACTCCCAGAGACCAGCTGGGCTCCGGAGCCAGAGTCACGAGGAGCGAGCAAGGAAAAACCTGTCCGAGATCGAATAAGTCTCACTGGTGCACGAGGACAAAGCCCGCGAGATTCATTCGGTGGAAGCTCGACGGGCAGATTTCGTGGTGGAAGCACGAATGGCTCTCCTATAGTCTATGGCAGTCCTGCTGCTGCAACTCGGGACAGCCCGTTGACAACGACCATTGTCACGAAAAGTGGAAATCCAATGATTCGCGCTCGGCTAAAGAAGAAGGAGCGCCCACATTCTGTGGCGGATTTGGCAAGCATATCTCAGCAGGGTATCAACCAACCGTTTCGCGAAATCCCGAATCCTCCTGCTTCTGCGAGTCCTGGCGGATATGGTGCCGGCAGTCCTTCATTTGGCAGCAGTAACGCTCTTGCAAGGCATCGGGGCAGTTTCTCAAACGAGTACGAGAATCACCACAACTCTTTTGGTGGCGCTGCAGGATATGATGGGTCCCGTGCTGGTCTTGCAGGATATAATGGACGTGGTACTGGCGCTCCACCTATTCCTGCCAAGGTTCCTTTCTACAGTGAAGCTGCGTATGGGGCGAACGGTGGGGCGGCTTATGGCAGGAACGTTTATGACCAGCCTAGTGGAGGTATGGACGCTCTGAGCATGGAGATGAGCAGGATTGATATTGGAAGTAGCGGGCGAGGACGGGTGCCTAGGAGCAGGATGTTGGGCGCACCCGAACAGTAATTATGAGATCAGATTAATGATGCGCGGAGATGATGGTATGCGGTGCAAGGACTTACGTTTGTTTTGGCGGTCTCTGGTGTGGTTTGTCTCTCGCGTTTGGGAATTCGCATTCTCTGATGGCGTTGTCTTGGTTCTGGGAAGCTGAGGCAGAGGTACTCTCGATGGGTCGTTGCTCAGTCTTTGGATGGGTTTTAGACCGGTGCTTTACTGCCCTCGAGGTTGGCGCTAGTGGTTCGTCCTGTACAAATATTCTAGAACGGGATCGAGTCGATGGGATATATCTAATTGCATTCGCGCTTGTCTTGTGCTACTTGCAAGCATATTAAAAGTATCGCTAGAAGATTCATATATCACACCCGGCATCCTCGAATCCGCCACATTCACCTGTATCGACCTCGTCCACACACCCGTCATCCTGCAATTCGTAAACTTGATCACAAATCCCCTCCTCGACGATGAATGCTGTTTCCTCGACGGCGTAGCTCCCGTCCCGGCATCTCTGGTCCATGTACACGTTTCCCTCTATGTTGACTTCCACACTCACGTCGCCGGCCGCGTATAATGTCTCCTCCGTGTGAACGAGCCCACCTTGCGCGTACTGGGTTTGATCGACGTACGTGGTCGATGATGGGTCGACGAAGAGTGTTTGGGCGGGGGATTGGCCGAAGTAGACCGTCTGATGAGTTGGTGGGATTTGGTCAATGAAGGGCGGTTGTTGTTGTTGTTGTTGCTGCTGCTGCTGTAAGTGTTGCTGTAGCTGTTGGTTGAAGGTTTGTTGGGCTTGTAGTTTGGATTGCTGGAGTAGTTGCTGCATCTGCTGGTCTTGGGATTGCTGCTGCTGCTGCTGGAGCAGGGATTGGGCTTGAGGCTGGAATTGAAATTGCTGGGGCTGAGTCGATTGTGTCTGCGCCAGCTCTTGCTGAACGGCTTGCTGCATCTGGGTTTGAGCGGTTTGTCGTAGTTGGCCTAGGAGAGATGCGGTTTGCTGCGCTTGAGCTTGTGATTGAGGCTGGTTCACTTGGCCCTGTTGTGATTGACTTGGCTGTAGTTGACTTTGGATTGCCTGCATTTTTTGACCCTGGGCAGCTTGTTGGACTTGGCTTTGGTAGGTCTGAATCTGCTGTGCTTGAAGCTGATTCGAAACTTGTTGAGGTTGCCCTTGTTGAGGCTGGACTGCCTGCAATTGAGCCAACTGAATTTGGCTATTCTGTTGCGGCGAGCCTTGTGGTATTTGGGGAGGCCGAGATGGGTTCTGCGGCATGTGGCCTTGCTGTGACGGACCAACCTGAACCTTCCGCTGCACTGATTGCGATAAAACCTGCTGTCCCTGAGCTTGATGAGACGGAATCCGTAGTGGAGGACGTTGCTGAGTTGTCACAGGGTGGTGCGCCAAATTTGCAGTTTGCTGAAGAGGACGTTGCGATGCAACAGTGCTCGTGCTCAGCAGTCTCTCTTCTGAATCATAGTATTCAATGGTGCCATCCTCGTACTCAATCACGTACTCTCCGTCAAAATCAGTATCGGCTCCTTGCACAGCAATCTTCTCCTGAGGTCCAACCTGGGTCACACGAATCTCCCGTCTACGTTGGCCATCGAGAGATGAGACTTCTTTTGCGGCTTTGCGCCAGGCTTTTTTCACCTTCTTGTTCGCCGTCGCGAGGCCCGTACCACGTGCAAATGATTGAAGACGTTGGTTTTGAGCAACCGCTTTCACCGTGCCTTTTACACTTTGGCCCGCGATATGGCTCACAATCTTGGTGTTGCGGACGATCCCGCCGTTCGAAGGATCAAAGAGGTTGATTGTTGCTTCCGTAGCAGTGCCGAGAGTGACCTGCTGTTGGCCTGGTCGAGGTACGGCGGCTGGCAATTCGGTCGGTCTGTTTGGCCTTGACGCGATCGCTGTTGATTGAGGACGCGTGTTCCTCGGTGCTGGGTTTGCTACAATCGAGGGTCGTTGCACTTGACCGCCAGGCATGGCACTCAGATTCCCAGCGGCAATGGGAACCGTGGACAATGGCTGAATACCTGGGCGGCTCCAAGACGCAAGTTGTAGTTCATGATGAACGTAGTAAGATTTACCATCAGGGTCTTTTAATTCCGTCCATCCAGAAGGGAGTTCCGTAGGGTGGTTTCTTGTCGTTTCTCTAGTAATGTTGTTTTGATAGTAAAGATTCCCTTCAGAATCACGCATAGGCACCCATCCTGTTGGAAGGACCACCACCGCAGTCATGGGAGTAATCCATGTCTTGAAGCCTGAAAGACGATGTTCATACCAGCTTCTTGCTGAAGAGTTCTTCCGTACTGTCCAAAGCTCGGGGGGGAGCCTGCTGTCTTGGACGATTGCGTCTGAATCACAACCAAAGAAGGACGTGTCATGATCATGTCCGGTATGTGAAGCGCGCGCTGCGTAGCAGTGTAGGCAGAGATTCAAGACGACACTCGCGTGATTCGCCGTTGCACATACCAGACACCGTATAGTTACGTTTGTTTGTTGGAGAGCTAAGCTCGTCAGCACACTCACGACATGCAATTGCAAGCCCCCCCGGTGAATTGAAAAGAGGAGTGGAGCTTTCAACACGCTTTGATTTGCAACCAAGTTCAGTTGAACCCACAAAATGAGGGTTAACTCAGCTCCCTTGGCTCAAGTGGGCGAAAAGCGACTCCTCTATTCAGTTGTGAAACCCGACTTTGAGGAGGTTATAACCTACAGCCGCTGCAAGCTGCGCAAACCTTCGGGGAGGGAGACAGGGATCCATAGCTCAGAGTCAATCGATTGTCTGATTGGAATGGACTAGCTAGTGGGCTAGGTGTAGTAACGTTCGTCAAAGGTGATAAAGGGGCATTGCTACTCAAAATACTGTCCCTTCCAGAAGATGCAACGGAAGTTGCTGTACCGCTTCGATGTAATTCTGGTGCCTGAGATTGATATCCTTGATGGACACTGATGTCCACACTCGTACTGCGTGAGGCTCCTGGTGTCAATGTTGTTTGCTGCTCTTGGCCAGAAGATGGAGAGGGGTTGCCGATGGCCTTGCGAGCAAACTTCCGAACGACAGGCTGAGCGGCTGGAAATGGAGATGGATAGCCAGGAGCGCATTGGCCTGGAGAGGCGTTGATGTCCATCTGGCCTGCTTGTCTATGAGTTCTTAGATGATAGATTGCTTTCAAAGGGAGAGAATGAGAACGAGAGAAAGCGAAAAGAATCACGAGATGAAAGAAATCCCAAGAGCTTGCGCCTAAATTCCCTCCCACAGGCCTCAGAATGCTCGTCGTACGACTTTGGCTTGCAATGGGCACGCTGAGTGGTTCAAGGAAAAAGTGGCTTGCATGCCAATACAGACGGAACACGAGGGAGCGGCTCACTGTCGCTGGAACAAGACAGATTGATACTTCCCGAAAGACAGGATTGGGACATACTGAGCGTCATGAGGAGCTGTATGATTGTCAGGGAAGACGTGTAGGTGAAGGCAGCCTCGAGGCGTGATAAGGCTGTATGTTGGTCGAGCAGGACAGAGGACGGCGTCTATTCTTGATCTGAGATAGCTCTCGGCGAGGCATGCCTAGGTCGAGACTGGCAGCCTCAGAGGGGATTGTTCATTGTTCAGCTTTGAAATGGCCCAGGTGAAGTTGTTGGCAAGAAACCCGAAAGGCTCGGAATCGAGGTCGGCGCGTTCGTACATTCGCCCAATCCGGTTAGCCTTCTCTTGAGCATCACGGGCCGTCACCCGTGGACTGCAGCGGAAATGTCAGTCGCAAAGTCTGGAGCCATCACCCACGCCATCCATATTCGTATCCATCTCGCAGATAATGCATCAACCACGACTTCTTCCACCATGACCAAATTTCCCGAAGTCCAGGCTGGCGGCTCTCTCATCCTTGCCTGGCAAATTCGCAACAAACATGTCCTGGTCATAGGCGGCGGCGAGGTGTGCATCCGCCTGTCCTACTATCAATTGCCAGTATTCTCTGACGCCTCTTTCAGGTCGCCGCGGGACGAATTCTGAAATGCCTAGACGCCGATGCCAACGTTACAGTCGTGTGCCCAGCAGACGGCCTCAATGACGAGGTCGCCTATCGCGTCGAACAGAAACAAGTCACACATGTTGACCGGAACTTCGAGCCTTCAGATCTGGAGGGCGTAGATATGGTCATGTGCGCTGTAGACGACGCGGCAGCTTCGACGGAGGTGTGGAAGCTCTGCAAGAAATTGCGAATAGCTGCAAACATCGCCGACGTGCCGCCAGAATGCGACTTTTACTTCGGGAGCGAACACAGAGACGGCCCCCTCCAGATAATGATAAGCACAAATGGCAACGGGCCTAGACTTGCGAATATTATACGGCGGAAGATCCAGGCGACACTACCAGCCAACGCGGGAGAAGCAATCAAGCAGGTTGGCGCGTTGAGGAAAAAGCTAAGGAAGGTTGCGCCTAACATCGAGGAGGGACCCAAGAGAATGAAATGGTATGCATACCTTGTTCTGGCTTGCTTCTCTTTTGGTGAAACTGACCAACTGCAGGATGATCAAAGTCTCCGATGCTTGGTCCCTCGAGGACCTGGTTGACATGACCGAGGACGACATGGATGACCTCCTCAAATACTACGAGCCTTTCACTGTGCCCTCCCTCGAACAAATTCGGCTAGGTGAAGAACCTGGCATATTTGAGTTTGATGGCAGTTTTGGCTGGTCGATATAAAGCCTCAACAAGAGGAGGTGATCAGGTTTACGATACAACGCCGTTGGACACGCATTGAAGCGGGCGCTGGGCTCAGAGGCCCTTTGCTTCTCCACCAGAGATTGTTCTTTAGGCTGGACCAAGGAGCAGCTTGGCATCTGATGACGGCTCAGCATACGAGCTTGGCGACCGATAGAGTGCTGCCCGGTTGCCAGGCCACTTATGACCTTATAGAAGAGCATGAGTATTGATGCTACGAGAGTCTCAAAGTTATAGAAGCAAATAGAAGAAACGTCGTCCAATCTAAGCCGAAAAGTTTATGCCACGTGATATCTGTTTACAATAAATGTAGTGCAAAAGAATCTAGTCTGGGAGACCACGAACCATTCGAGACTGCATCCTCATTCACGCTCACTCGCGTTACTTTCTTGGTTGGAAAGGCCTCACTGACCAACCCTGACCAACCCTGACCTTTCCCCCCCTACCTCTAGCATTCATCCTGACCCACCCACTTGACTTCCCAGAATCCTGTCCCGGCCACGCCCAGAACGGGCCATGGCTTCAAAGGGCCCCAAACCAAGATCTACACCCTTCAAACCCCCAAGCTACGATCAGAAGCTAGACTTTCAAGAGCTAGCGCTCCAAGATGCAGACTTCGCCGATATCCTGAGTTCGAATCAAGGGACGTTCAGTTTCCACAAGCCGGAGCATGTGGTGCAGTTGACGAAGAGCTTGTTGAAGCGGGACTTTGGGTTGACATTGAAGTTGCCGGGGGACCGGTTGTGCCCTCCTGTAGGTTTTGTTTGTCTTTGGCTAAGAGGGGGATGTGCTGATGATCGGATTCTAGATTCCCATCCGGTATGTGGTTACTACACCTGCACGTGAATGGGTGTATGATGATGCTAGAGGTGTTGAACAGCGACGCCTTCAATCACTTCTTTGTATTTGAATGACTCCTGGTTAACACTTGATCAGATGGTCTTACATTCGATGGGTACAGGGTTTGATCGACAGCACCAGCGAGAAGTACCAAAACGGACACGATCCATCTCGACAGGTTGTTGGCATCGATGTCGGCGTCGGCTCAAGTTGCATATATCCCCTCCTTGGCTGTGCAGCTCGTTCCAACTGGAATTTTATCGGTACGGAAATCGACGACAAGAATTTCAATCATGCAATATACAATGCTACCAACAACGACCTTGATCGAAGGATCCGACTCGTCAAGACTCTGCCCAACGAACCATTCTGGAATCTGGACAAGCTAAAGATTGGAAAAGCCGACTTCACAATGTGCAATCCCCCATTCTTCGAGTCGAAAGAGGAAATGATGTCCACGTTTGAGAAAGGCACTGCACCCCCTGCGATATGTACCGGAGCTGAAGTGGAGATGGTGACGAGAGGTGGCGAAGCTGCTTACGTTTCGAGCATGATCGACGAGAGCGAAGTGCTCGGTACGAAGATCCAGTGGTACACAAGTCAGCTAGGCAAGGCAGCTTCCTTACCGATTGTCGTTGACAAGTTGAAGAAGCTCGGCTGCTCAAACTGGGCTGTCGGCACCTTGAATCCAAATGAGAGAACGAGAAGATGGGTGGTTGGTTGGAGCTGGACTGATCTGAAGCCCAGCAATGTGAGTTTTTGTCTTCGAATTTGCCAGGCAGACCTCACCAACTGAAATTTAACAGGACATTGCCCGCAACAAGGAGATCTCAGCTCCCCAAATGTGGCCCACAGAATATCTCGTTGCTGTGTCAGAGCACAATAAGGAAAACCTCGCGAACTCCGTCAACAGTACTCTGAGCGAACTCGGTCTTGAGTGGTCGTACGATCCTGAGAGTTTCACAGGTATAGTTATCTCAAAGGGCGATGTATGGTCACGCGCTGCCCGTCGGAAGAGGAAGCTGCAGGAAATGAGTACCGCAGAGCCCTTTGCAGAATCATCAAAAGCAACCGTCTCCAGTCCCTTGCCGAGCACACACGAGGCAACACCAGAGATGGCAGTTCGTGTATCGATCACAGAGGGGTTAGTCACACTCCGCTGGCTGAAAGGTATCGACGACGTACTTTGGGACAGCTTTTGTGGAATGATGCGGAGGAAATTGACTGGAAACGTCGCGACCGTAAAGAAATCCATCCAGGCGAAAGCGTCGGATGAGAAAAAAGATGATAGTTCAGTCACAGATGCATGGAAAGCAGAGGAGACGGAAATACAACAAGCTGAAGCCTAGCACCTAGTGCTCGACGGAACTATCGCATCTCTTATAGCGATTCGACATAGCGAGCCGCATGCACGATTGGAAGGGCTTTCAACCTCTGCATACTCTCTCAAGCCATTTCAACCCCGCTGCAAGTGCTCGTCATCTCTCGCGAGCTTTCAACTCCATTCAATGCGCATATTCATTATTCGCTCTAGACAAAGCGGTCGAGGCCCACACTTCTAATATCTATATTATGAGATGGCCCTTCTTCTTTGCCGAATCCCACGAATGCAAAGGTACTTTGACCATCCGAGCACATCCATACACTTGATTTGTCCATCGACCCTCTCCTTGTATATTTTTCTGAGTCATATACTTCAGCCCCAGCCGCTCTTCAGACCTGTCGAAAAGGCATCGAGGAAAGACTGCAACGCATACCAGAACGTGAAAGCCGACTATGCAAGCTGTAGCCGTCATCCAGGGGCGAATAGAGCTGGGCGTTATTCGCACTTTCACCTGAGCATCTGCTCCTGCTCTCAGCATTGGACGTGGATTCGAATTCCCATCTCAGACCCTCAACTGCAACACCTCCGGTCCACCCATCTGGACGTTTTGACCTCCTCTCCGTTTCTTACCACCCAGAAAGGCCCATCTCTTCGAAATGGAACCGTCGTTAAAGGCGCGATCAATGGCTTCGAGGCTCTTCCCTTTTGTCTCCGGCATGAAGAGCGCGCAGACGACGACAGCAAAGAGGTTCGAGAAGCCGAAGAAGTAGTAGACTGCGAATGGGGAACGGGCGAGGAGGATCGGAGTCGTGAACGCGACGATCCAATTCGCAAGCTTCACATCAGATTAGCTTCTTTCGATCTCGCGCAAATGGGCTGTGGCGGTTGAAACTCACCCAATTCGCACTTTGCGCCAGACTCGTTGCTCCTGCTCTTGTGTCGGCGGGCTGGATCTCACTCGAATAGATGCGGATCGATATGGCGAAGGAGACGGAGAAAGTAATCGCGAAGATGTAAATGGCGACTATGACGACCCATCTTGCTGCACCCTTGCCGCTGTGAACACTGTCGGACGCGTATAGACTTCCAATGACTAACATGCAGGCGGTAAGAATCGAACCACCGATAATGACAGACATTCTTCTGCCCCAATGATCTGCGTAGATGGAAGCTGGAACAGTGACAGCGAGCATGATGAGCGCGGTGACGCCTGAAGCCAGGAAAGAAGCTTCTTCAGACTCAAGACCCGCTTGTTGAAAGAGAAGAGGTGCGTAGTACAAAACACCATCGATACCGGAGAATTGCTGGAAAGCCATCATGAAGCAAGCGAGAGCTGTCTGCTTCCGAGCATGGGAAGAAAATACTTGTGCCATGTCTCGGAAATTGGCCCGGATACTAGCGAGGAGAGTCATCTCGACCACGCTCGATGTTTCAGACGACGGCTTCTCAAGCATTTCGTCCAGCTCCGAGGAGGCGAGGCCGAGTCGTTCCAATGTCGAGATGGCCTCGGCCCTGCGACCTTTGGCCAGCAGCCAGCGTGGTGAGGGTGGGAGAATGAAGCAGGCTACTGCAAAGGCAAACGATACTACTGCTTGGACACCCAGCGGAATACGCCATGATAGAGAGCTGTCCTTGATCCGAGCTGTTCCATACGCAACAAAATACCCGACCGTGATACCGACTTGGGTCATGAGTTGGATGACGGCGCAAAGGGGGCCTCGTCTTTTGGCGGGCGCGATTTCGCAAATGTACACAACGAGATTGCCCAGGAATATTCCTTCCCCGATGCCAGCAATCACGCGGCCTGCGATGAATTGGCCGAGTTGAAACGCTGTGCATTCCAAGGTGGCACCTATGCCGAATATGATGGCTCCGGCGGTAATGGTAGACGTCCTCCCGTATATGTCAGAGACATTTCCAGCGAAGAGACCCGAAGCTGTGCCGCCAATCAGGATGGAAGCTACCACGACTCCATGGATGGTTGAAGATAAATGGCCGAACGTGTTTGAGAAGGAAGTCATAACCGTAAGGGGTCCAATGCTTCCAGTCTCCAATCTGGAATCATTAGCAGAGCGGAGGATAGGTGATGGGGAATGTGTACCCAAAAATGAGGCCTCCCACCGCAACAATGATCGCAGCCTGATTGTAGAAAGGCATGCTGAGAGAAGAATATTTGGTATCCTGGGTATTTTGCAATCTCGTTGGGAGATAAAACTGTCGAGGTGCTCGCTCCGGACGAAAGAGAACAGAGTTCGTCGAGGAATAGCAGCCGACTCAATCACATCAGGATATATAAGCGCTACAGGTAAGGGCAGTAGAGGTTACGAGCGCACGCAGGAGTCACAAAACGCATTCTCGATGATCTACTTATCTTGATCTGTTGTTGGGCAGCCAAGAGTGGTCCCATCGATAGGGCCATATCCGCTCCGACATGTGCGGGCTTCTTATCAAAGACATGCTTCCGAATGGTTCCGTTGAGATTCAAAGTGATGTGCCATGGTTAGGCGTGGATCGTTAAATTGTCGAGATTTTTTTACTGTGATGGCAACCAGGGAATTCTAGATCGCTATGTCCGAATAGGCAACGCTTCCGACTTCAGAGACCACAGCAGAATCTCTGTTATCTTCATTGTTCAGTATTCACTTTCAGCATCTCACGCAAAATTCTGCCTTCCGCCCCGGATGACGGACCATTCTCATCGAAGTTGTCTCTCAACTTAGGGTTTGATGACTGTCTGATAATGGCTTCCACGTCCATCTTCTTACATTCAGTCTCACAAATCTTGAATATAATGCTGTCTCTTCAACATGGACACTCACGCCATGATGCCCATGTAGTATTTGGCTTATCACTCATGCACCAGATAATCACTAGCCAATGCAAAAGGTTGGTGACCGTCATCCAATTAACATGTCAATGTTCAGCTTGTCATCGACTTCTTGGTATCAGTGATCACGAAGTCGGGACAGGCGAACCGTGCAGCATCATCCGCCTTGGAGGAAGCACGTCATCGATGATAATCACACATGCCTAACAAGAAGGGTATCAACACAAGATCGAAGACATCGCCGAAGCACACTTCATCTCTTGGGCAGCTCCCTGAAAACAAACCCAAATACCTCCTTGGCCTTGTACAAATTTGTCACCCTCAGTCTTTCATTGTCAAGATGAGCGCTGTCGCTAGCCTGGCCAACGGGGAAATGGGCGGCCGGGGCAGTGAACTCCTTCTCCAAGAACCGTATGGCAGGGATAGAACCTCCTTCGCGGATATACAGAGGCTTCCGCTTTTTATCCGGGAACGGCAATGAATCCTGCCGAGAGGGGAAATAGGAACCGTTCGGTGGCCCTGGTGGCGGAGAAGGCAAGATGTTTTCAGCGTCAGAGGCATCTTCGGGCGGTGTCACGCTTCCTGTGGCAAGCGTAGATGAGGTCGTGGGCGAGGGTTTGGCAGATTTCCGTCCGTTCGCTTTGCCGTTCGGTTGAGCACTTAACTTTGCAGCACTAGCAGAGCTGTGGCGGCGCCGTGATGGGACCAAAGCGGGCGTGCAATTCTTATCCGACCAAGCCTCAATGATGGCTTCTTCCAAAGTTTGAAAGATTTTGTTGTTGTAGTCTCCCAACCACGGTTCAGCTTTGTGGTCAATGGCGACTGTCAGGCGGTTCTTGCTGCTAAGTTCCTCGAATTGCATTTCGAGGAAGGAAATTAGCCCATCAGCAACTTCTTGCGCAGTTTGTTCTGGAACAAGTCGAAGAGAGATGGCGGCTTTCGCCACACTTGGTATGATGGTGGAGTTGTCTGGGCCTGACGTGTAGAACCGATGAATTGTTAGCGAAGCCTCACGCCATCTCCGTTGAAGAGTCTCAGCAAGCTCATGAGGATCCCCTAGGCCAGGGTTGCGATCTATCAGGGTTCGGGTGATCTCCTGGTACAAAGCTTCTTCATCTTTTGATAGGGGAAGGATTGGATCATAAAAGGAGGGTATCTCAATACGGTTGTTCTTGCCAGTCAGCTTTGCGAGTAACGCGACAAGATCTTTCACACTTTCGTCGAGGAGGGAGCTTCCGTCAACACCACTGTGCAAGTCGGGGTGCGTGCTTTTCACTTCCACGGTTGCATGGATCACACCTCGCAAACCATAGGTTAAGCAAGGGACATGGTCATCTAGCCAATAACTGTTGGCTAGCAAGATCCAGTCAACATCTCCGATGAGATGCTTGTTAGCCTTGACTGCTTGCTCAAAACCTCGCGATCCACTTTCTTCCTCGCCCTCAATGAGGAAAATGATGTCGGAGTCCAGGGCTTTTTGAGAGACCAAATCTGCGACCGCGAAGATGGCGGCCATGATCGGGCCCTTGTTGTCGGAAGTGCCACGACCGTATAGATAATCGTTGATGCCCTCCATTTGGAATGGGTCACAAGTCCAATTGCCTTGCTCGTTTTCTGCAGGTATGACATCGTAATGCCCATAAAACAATATCTTCTTCCGTTGTGCTGAAGTCGAAGGATTGCCTTTGAACTTGGCCAGAATGATGGGATTCCATTCAGGATTTTCTAGACCAAGCATGGTTGTTTGAGCGCCAAAGTTTCGAAATACGGATCGGAGGTGCGATGCACCTTTTCGACAGGATGCTTGGTAGCGCAAGTCGGACGAAACTGTCTCGTAGGAGACGAACTGCTTCAATGCCTGAACCAACTTCTCTGTGCTTCGTGTTAGCAGTGGTCAACTCCACGAACGTCGAGGATCATACCATTACTTGTCTTCACACCCGTCAAGCTTCCTTGAACGCAATCGCTGATGTTCCAGATCGTGATCGTATCGTCGTTGCCGCCCGTGATGTAGAAGAACTGATTTTGAAATCTTGTAAAAGCCGATGCCAATATTCTTCCGTTGTGTGCTTTGAATCTCGACACCAGCTCGTACTGGCTGTTGTATTTCTGCTCATGTTAAGAAGAGGAATCGCAAGTCTGATACGACCAACTCACGTCAACAGTGCCGCTAACCCCGGCACAAAACAGATAACCTCCACCAAATGAGAGTGCGAGCACGTCTTCAGTTTTGGTCCTCAAGTTTCGCACCAATTGCCGAGTCTCCAGATCCCACACGTTGACCTCGCCATTGATTCTTCCGGCATAGAGGAATGTGCCATCGAGAACGAGCGACAGGACAGAATCTCCTTCCTCCCTGCCATCGTCCAGCTTATGCAATTCAGAAATGGCGCCGTCCTCGCCGCCGACTGTCCACAGCTTGATAGCGCCGTCTCCACCGCCTGATATCAGAACTTCCTCTTTGAGATCGTCTCGTAGGCCCTTAGCCAGAACCATGCAGTACACATAGCCATAATGGGCATACTGGCAAATGTGCGACTTGTCTATTTCTAGGTCTTGTCCGCCCTCGGCATGTGTAGGATGGTCGTTGGCAGATTCTGAACGTGGGGTACGGACGCCACCAGGTCCAAGGGAGTCGAAGAAACGGTCTTCGCGCAACCAAGGGTGGAGGATAGGTGTGGGCTTCGGTCGGCGGTCTTTTTCGTTCAAGTCGTACCACTGGGGCTGAGTTAGCTGAGCTTTGTTATTATTCGCAACTTGGACTCACCTGTATCGACGTATTTTGTGCCCCAAGGTAGACGGTATTGAGGGTCGAGGAGTAGGAGACACAAAAGACATCACCAATGTCGTACATGGAGTACATCGAGTATACTCTGAGCAGAGTATTGGTGTCCCAGACATTGACGAATCTATCTCCAGCGCTGGAGAACAGTAGTTGCCCATCTTCAGAGAGAGTCAAGCTTAGTACACTGCTCCTATGACCAAGTATTACAGCAATTCGTTTGTAGGTTTCGAGGTTGTACACCTAGGAGACGGATTAGCAGAAGCTGTCTGTAGCCCCAGCGTATACGTTACCAAAATCTCTCCACCTTCTGTGCCTGCAAATATACAATTGGCCGAGACAACTAGAGCTAGAATAGACCTGTCATGCTTCAGTCTGTGGCTCAGACTTGGAGTCATCGGCCTCGGTTCCGTGGCATGATTGGAAACCCCACGATCGGTTCCAGCACCTGTGGCAGGTGTTAGCTGCGGTTGGAGGAGCGGTGCCTTTGACATGTTCTGGTCTCCATGCTGGCCACGAAAGTGTATGGGGAGCGAACTGTTGCCGCAATCGGAGACGCGGGCCGGTATTTCGGAGCTTGCGGGCATCCCATCCACCTCACGACCGAAGAACTTCACCTCACCTCCGTCGACTCCTCTGAAGCCTTTCCAGGCCTTCCCATCGCAGACCATGGTCGAGTTGGATCGGGCGTGGAGTTTGTTGTGGAATCCACCGCAGCCAGAGTGATTACGAAAGTCGGATATCAATGATTGGGACGGATTGCTGGACCAATGGCCTCTTGGGACGACCTCAGGAACCCGCGTCGTCTCACCGATACTTCTGTCGCCATCTCTGATGAAGGCCGGAGCAGCAGTGGAACGTTGCTTCTTCCTCGAGCTCAGTCCTGGACTCTCATCGTGCACTGGCCCCCTGCGCATGGCGAGCGATTCTTGAGATATGGCGACACCATACTCTGGGCAGCCAGCCTCTAAATAGGAGTACGCCTGCATATCCACGAGCTGCCAACGACATTTGCACGCGGGGAGCCGAGACACCCCTTGACTCTGTGTTTGCGCATGCGTGACGCGACAGAGGACTATCACTTGGCGAGCTTGCAATCAGAATTCAGGACTGTGCAACCATCAGATACTTGTTCAAACAACGACTAAACGCGATTTATTGAAAAGAAAACCCTCAATCTGCACAAAACCAAGCATCCACGTTGGCTCAGGCTACAGTAGAAAATTGCCTTTTCGAAAGGTAAATGCGACTGACCAGAGTCAGAGCAAGGCATCATGCTAGAATGATCCCAAGGCAATGACCGAAGGCTCGGATTCAGCCTGGGAAGTTGCAAATATGGTGTCAAGGTTAATGTCAATATGCAAACCAGCACAGATGGACTGTTTGAGAGGCGCATCAGCGCCATAAACCAACGTCCACGAACAGCTAACCAAGGACAGCCACGAAGCCGCGCAAGAGGCCGCTATCAAATCAGACGAGGACAACACGCGTCTCTCCAAGGACCTCAAGAATGCAATGGCAAACAACAACATCCTCAAGGTTTGTTTGCAAGTCATGACGAGCGCTGATCCTTGCGCCCAGAGCCTGAGTGTGGAGAATAAGGTACCAAGCGAGGACCACAAGAGTGAGGTCGCTGAGTAGGAGCATCGGCGATAGTTGATCCTTTGGGAATGCCAAGACTGAGTTATTGCCTCTATAGGAAAATTTGATTTCATACTGATGAGTTGATTAAGTCCATCGACTTTCATTTGTGGAGAAGTGGTCTGTAATGGGTTTACTTCTATGGTTTCATTTTTGCTTGCGGGAGTGGAAAACATTTGATTTGGAGAGAAGGAGAGGGGTTCTTTTCAGAGGGGTCTGGATACCTTGCGATGTGTGCTTACTGCTTCAGTGAAGTGAGCTACCAGTATTGGTCAGGAACTAGGATAAAAAAAGGGGTTGAGTCGAGGTCGAGCACGAGATTGAGATGAGCGGCCACGGTGGGTACCTACCAATCCTTGACGATATCCAAACCAATATTATACACATTCCTGAATTCCCAAGCTGTTACCACCCTTCCAAGGCTCTGATCCTAACCTTCAGGCCACCCTTCGGCTTACTCGTAACACCGCCCTGAACCTTGAGCACAAAATCCTTATCAGCAAACCCAATCTCAAAGCGTCCCACCCAAGCAGCAAGCAAACAAGCAAACTCGCCCTTGGCAAAATCCTTCCCGATACAACTCCTTGGTCCATGTAAAAAGCTCAAGAAGGAATAATTCGAGTCCGCGCCTCCCGAATTCGTCTGGCCTGGTTTGAGCCATCTCTCGGGATTGAATTCTCCTGCGTCTTCGCCCCATAACTCCTTTGACACGTTGATGGCCCAAGGACTGAGGATCACGGTGGTGTTGGCGGGGATGGGATTACCCAGGATATCGGTGTCGTGGGCCGCGACGCGCAGGGTCAAGGGGACGGAGGGGAAGAAACGGAGGACCTCGTTGCAGACGGCGTGCAGGTAGGCCACTTTATCTACTTCTGCTGCCGTGACTGTGGACTCGGGGTCACCGATGGATGGCAAGCCTTCTCTTACGGCATCTCGGAGCTTGGTCTGGATCTCGGGGTGGAGACAAAGGAGGTAGACGGCCCATTGCATTGCCGATGCTGTCGTTTCGTGGCCCGCTGCTAGGAACGTCATCAATTGGTCGATGAGGTTTTCATCCGTGAAACCGCCTGATTCGAGGGCGACTGCTAGGATGTCTTTTCCGGATGCGTTGCCCTTTTCCATGCGTGAGCGTTTCTCGTCGATGAGTTCTTGGCAGACTCTTCGGATCAAAGTCCTGGCGTCTTCAATGTCTTTGTTGCGCTTTATGGGTAAATTGCTGAGAATGAAGGAGGGAAGGAACAGGGCTGCTAGCCCCAAGAGTTGGGCTGCACGGCTTTGCGTGAAGATTGTGCGGTAGCACACGTTCAATTCGCTTTCTGGATTTTCAATCGCGTTGAAATCGTGGCCCATGCCGGCTACACCTATGATATCTAGAGTCACTCGGCTTGCCCAACTGCCGATCTCTAGGATAGAAGACTTGTCCTTCTCAGACGTTGGATTTTCCCTGACGGCGAGGGTCATTGCTTCCGTCACTTCACGAGACTTTGACCAGAACGTCGGATACAAGTCTTTGATGTGGCGGTAGGAGAAAGCAGGCATCAGGAGCTTTCTTTGGCGTTTATGTTCTTCGCCCTCTGCTAGGAGAACCCCAACGCCCAGCAAGCGAGCAAGGCCGGTTCTGAACTGAGCTGGTTTGATGAATTCATAGTTTTTTGTTACAAGAACCTCTCCAAGGGCTTTCGGCGATGTGACCAAGATTCTTTCGGCATTGAAGGCGTGAGTGTAGCGTATCAAACCACTGTTAGGGATCGTGGCAGCCCATTCTCGCATCGGCTCTCCATTGCTATCTTTCAAGATCTTCCAGAACTGGCCCATGAAAAATGAGGCATCCTATCGTATTCGAATTAGCTTGGCACTGCGCGAGGTAAGAGATTCCTAGCTACCCTTGGTTGCGGAAGCTTCCTCAGCGGACTTATAAACTTTGGCCATATGACCACTTTCCATGTCAAGAACACAAAGAGCTGTCCAAACAGGAGTACAAAGAAGTTGCCCACCAAGGAACTGGAGGGAGCGAGCGAAGGTGCAGCACGAGTCAGGAGAACAGATCCAACAGTTGACAGCACGAAGATGCGAGGAACAGTGGCGCTCAGCGAAAAGGCCATCGTGAAGCAGAGAAAGCGCAAGTTATAGTGTAATAGCCGGGGAAACGAGAGCAGCTTGCACAGCAAAGTAGTAGTGGTCCCTGAAGGCTACCCAGGCTACTATCTGACGACGTCGCCACGCACCAGTCGGAGTCGGCTCACGGACAGATGAATTGCGCCGGCTGCCTTAGCATTACAATCACAACCACCATCGGTGGTCCTCTTAGACGATATGTTTCTTGCAAAACTTGTATGGCATTGCATCAAGCCGAGGCAGTTGACTTGTCCTCGTCTCAAGTCATCCTTTTCGTGGTCCCACGAATCGTGACCCCTGATCCTGCTGCCCTGTCACTGGCATGTGAAGCCTAACTCGGGCTTCATCAATAACCCAACTCTACAAAGAAGGTTGCTTGAGGCGCCTTTGGCTTCCTTCATGCTCGGCACGCCTATGGTGAGCCGATTGCATGGGTTGGGAATGAAGTGATGAAATGTGACATGGAGGAGTACGTGCTTGCAGCGACCGCGTACCTATGGTCGTGTTCGCTGTCTTCGACTGAATGATAAGAGCGCTTGGAGAGGGTAGTGTAATGATAATAATACTCAACCACGACTGTGGGCGAACGAGGAAGCTTTGCCTCTTGCTCTGTACCTCCTACGACGTTAAGCTTCCGTCGGATGTAGGACCGATTGGAAGGAGAAGAAGCAGTGAGAAGCGAACGAGTTTGCTTGGGTAGCTGTCTCCGTAGAACTAGAACTATCCACACCCCGATCCTGAAATCTCAGGCAATGCTCTCCCAACCTTTACAGTGCCGCCGAGTAGGCCAGCGGGCTTTTCTCTGCAATCCCCTCTCTACCGTCCTAGCGGGCGACTGATCCCTGGCTGAAGAGTCCGTCGCAACAACCCTCGCGTCTGAATCACGACAGCCTCCGGCCGCTCTTACAGTTCCTACCATATGGTCGTTTAAATGTCTGCCTTGCAACGAAGCCTCACCCTCGAGCTTGTACAATCCGGTCGCTGACAGCGAGCCGAAAGGGCCATGAAACAACCCCCTCCGACCACCACCCTCCTCAGAAATGTTCGAGCTCAGCATTCCGACTCTCACTCGGCGAAAAGTTCTGAGCTGAAAGACAATTGTTTGTCTCTTGAGCAGACCGCTGATTGCCTAGAAAACCTGGGGGGAGCCCGTCCCTCTTCACGACCCCTTCCTCCATCCACAAACGATAGCAGGCCTCGGATATACTACACTCCAAGAGGAAGAGCAGAGACTGGAGACTTTGCCATTTTTCGAGTTTCAATTACTCGCAGCATTAGTGGTTGATGATTTCTGGCGCAAACAGCCGCCGCTGCGGCGTTGAAAGAGCCACGGTCCTGGAGTATTATCGCGCCAACTGATCTCCACAGCCTCCATAACCGATAATCACCCCTCATTTGCCCATACTGCTGGCTACACGCTGAAGTAGGATATTCAGCATGCTACAAATGCGGAGAAAGAGCAGGAATTGGATGAATGATCTTGTCCAGAATCACAATAAACCAGATCTCCCTTGGCGAAATTCGAACAGCGGCGCCCTTATTACTTCTCCAATCCTTTCAGACACTGGCGGGAGCAGGGCTGGACAAGTTAAGGTTCTGTGCCGGGTTGGACTTTCCATGGGGTCTGACAATTTCCCGCAGATATTCGCTGAAGATGCCATTATGTATGCAGCTAGTGACCCCCAACAACTTGGAAGCCCCTGGCCATTAGCATGAGAACCCTTACATTCCTGAGCTCTTGGATGACTCGCGCTGTCACTCGCAATAAATTCTCCATCTGAGGAGCAGACCTGGTACAATACAAGGACGAAGCGGAAAACTTGTGACTTCAATCTCAAATTGTATCGGTAGATAAGCATCAGCTGAGGCAGCTGGCAGAAACCGGCGTTCTGTGCATGAAGTGCCTGGACGGATAGCCACAACGGCTCACAGCTTACAGTCCATTCCGAATTGTCGCCTGCCCGCATTCTCACTAGACGTCCACGCATCTTCTGGAGTGACGGATCCGGTTAGGGGAATCCAGGGAATTGAATAACGCGACAAAACGAAATGACGAATCAGGAAGTGAAACGTGAGCGGAGCACAATGTCTCGCGGCATCGGCGTTCGCAGTGAAGCCTCAACAGAATATCCTATGACAGCAACAAAAGACTCGACACATGCAAGGATCCAATGCAGAGAAGCAGCTCGATCAGGGCAGCGCAATGCGGCGAGCAACCTGACTGAGCCTCAAGGGCGAAATGACCTGTCATTCATCGGAAGCGTCTAATCTGCTATCAAAAGCTAGGCAGTCCCGTGTCAAACTTTTCCAGACGGCTTTGCCCCAACTTATGTGTCATTGACTAGAGTAGGATATCACTTCCACAGCTCATGCGCTCAATTGTTCGACAAGACACTTCAAGACACTTGAGCCTTGATGTTGACAAGGGTGTCATTCTGACGGAAAGCTTGGGGAGCATACCATACAGTCTGGTCTGGTGTACCCTTATTGAGGAGCCGGGGACAGCAGCTGAGTTCCCTGGACGTACGCGATCCTTTGCCGACATGGTAGCAGCGCCACTCAATCAGCTTGGCGATTATTGTCCGCTAAAATTGCTTCTGCCCAACATGCAGATCTTGTGTCTCATGTCGTTTCCACGTCGATTCTCGAAAGCCACTGCCATGCACGGACAAATCATCTTCTTTGTCGTCCTGCCAGATTGTGCCTTTTCCTGGCGGCGAAATCATGCTGTCGCTTTGAATACGGTTTTGCGTTCCCAAGGGCATTTCGACTTAGTCGCCGAATAAGGTTCCGGGGCCGAATCGCAAAAGATTTGTGAAGAAGGGAAGGGGCTCGGCTTTTCTCAAGAAGTCGTGAAACCCAGTCGACTTCTGTGTTCCCTTTGTCGAGTGGACTTTGAGAGTCTGATAAGCTTATCCCATGGCAGCCACGGAGCGATCGGCGCCATCATTTCCGTGGAGGATTCCAATGCTTAACGCTTGTCTTCCATCAACGAGCCGAACATCAGACCCTTTTCGGCTGGGGTACCGGATCAGTTTGCATCTGCCAGATTCTGGAAGAAGAAACACGATTAAGAACAAAGACGACGATCGCTGGGCAATAGACAGGACAAAGGACGGCAGGGACACGACCTTGATCGAGTGTACCGACTCTCACAGATCTGGGGAGCACAGGGATTGTAATATTTAAAGAGAGGGAAATACTCGGGACCAAGAAGGGAAAGACCTGAACGTGATCGGACTAGATTTCCGACAAGTTTCTGACACTGACCAGGATATCATATATCTCGTATTTCCAGTTGCGTAGGCTAGAAAGTCGAAGGGGTTTGAGGGGTGACAGTGAAGTAAGAGCTGGGAGCTGAACAGAAAGAGTCGATTGCCAGTCCGAATCTGGATATCTTGGTGCCTGGTCATACTCAAAACTGCGGCTTAGCTCTGTCGACTCAGGGGCCTTTGTTACACAGTGTTCCAGATTAGACGGCGAGAACGTTTGGATATCTTGTCATCTGGACCAGGCAGTATGGATGGTTCGAGCTGTTTTCACAGACACGTCAACATCCGCTCCATCACCTACCAATACTGGATCTGTCCTTTCTTGCTATCACAGGCATATCCAAATTGTCGGTATGTCAAGTCTCGCTTACCAGGGATCTAAGGACTCATCGAATTATTGGTCAAGGACTTGATCCAATTGCTCTTATCAGAAGGGATGCGTTCGTGGACGGATGCTTGCACGCCTGGAGAGACGACGAGAGAGGCGCCGTCAAATCCAGCGGCTTTTGTTGCAAGCTCTGCCAGCCTTGAAAGCTTTGATGAATGCGACGGTTCGTCCATTGATCTAGTGGTTCTCTGTCAAGTTGCAGATGCCAGTAGAACTCGTTCCAAGTGGGAAGTAGCCTTATATGAGCAGCATTCATGCATCTGCCGAATGACACTCTTTCCAAGGTCATCGCTGTCTTCGTGCGGTTCACGCAGCCGAAGATATGACGACTTTGTCGCCGTTCTTGGTGCAGCAATGTCTCTTCTACGCGCCCAAGGAAATCCGAAGTCCTTTCCATGCCAGTAGGATCAACTTTGTCTCCCATGCGCCAAGCCTCTATCGTTCTGTGGTATTTCAAGCCGTTCGCGAGCAGTAAAAGGCGCGTTTGAGGCCGTGGATTCGGACTTTGTAGGGAGAGCAACTTCGCAGGAAGCCGATCACTGAGTTCTTGACGACGGCAGCTTGGAAGGAATCAAAGCCAGACCAATCAAAGGCGGAAGCGTGGGTAGCCGGCTCCTCTAGGGAAGCACTTGATGCCATTGGTGTCAATATCGCCTTCATGGTTGATGTCCGTGTTTCTCCCCACGCTCGCTGGAAGACAAAACGTGCCTTTGGTTTCTGCAACTGAAAAACAGGATTCGGTACCTCGTCGGGGCCATGACCATGCTTTCATTGCCGAATCTCTGTTCGCTTTTGGACTGCTCTTGACTTCTTCAATGTCTCTAAGATCTCGTTTGGTCGGCAGTAAGCTTAGGATCCGCTTCCGGAAGAGGTCGACTGCGTGCCATCATTCAGACGATAGATGGGTGGCCACGTTGGCACCTTTTCGATTGTGAATCACCAGAGCGTCTCGGTGACGGTAGGTTGGCAATCACGCACGTCATCGACAGTCCTGTCCCTTGTTGTAGTGCCGTCGTGCTCAATTCCACTTCTGTTAGACGCATCTGCGATGAAGTCGTTTTGTAGGATGAGTTAGGAGGCCTGGAATTCAGTCGTCTCGCCTTCTGGCTCCTTCGGGATTGGGAAATGGCGTTGCGACGCGCAGATAGGCCTCGTCGAGTCAAACTATGCGCCGCGAAATCTCCAGTCGTACAATCGACTCGATGGGCTTTCGGAGACCGGATTGGATATTGCTACTAGATGTTTGAAGGATGCCTGCCGTGACAGAGTGTTGCTATCTGAGGAACTTGGCCGCGATGCCGCCAATGATGGGAGTGCGAAGAGTCTGCCATTGTCAGTTTGTGGTCCAAAACCATGATCGATCGGGGCTCTGTAAGGCCGCTCTTCTTTCAGCCTTTGGATTGAGCGATGCCCTGCATCAGATGCCGGAGATGAAGTGTTCTTTGCGCTCTGTCTTGAATGAGGCCTCAAAACTGCCAGTTCATGCACGTTCAGGGGAGATGGGATAGGAATCTTTTGCAAGATTTGTTGTCCACGACTCGGCCACGATATGGCTATGACTTCACGCCATGGTGTCAACAAGTATCGCCATCACAACAGCTCAAAGGAAGTGACTTGCTTCAAAATACTGCTCACTCCGCACCGCCAAAACACGCAGCACAAAATGTGCAAAGTCAACTCTCCCCAAAGGCATAGGGGCCGATGAATTGGTGGTTCTCATTGCTGCTGGAAAAGGGGCTACTCCTGCTGTTCAAGTGTGACACATTTTGTTCACGGTGGACGACAGTGTCCTGCCAGCTGAGCTCTGTTACGACCTTGACTACATACTGGTATTCAGATGTTGATGGCGGTTGCCTAGCCTGCATATCGTCGTCGAACGGACCCTATATCGTCGTGGTGAAGTCTCAATTCCACGACGTCGGCTTTAGTCGCCCTGAGCCTCATGATTGCTTGCTTTCCTTGGCCAGCCGAGCCTCGGGACACCATGTCTTTGAACGATAGCCTGGAGTAATGTTGTAACGATTTGAGCGGTCATCAATAGTCCAAAGGCTTCCGTGTGGTCCCAGAGTGTACCGTGAATGGCCGTCCGTGAGATCACTCACCCGGAAAACCTGGCGTTCCTCTTTCCTCTCCGCAGCTATAAATTCTTCCTCCCTTCCGCCTCACCCTCGCACCAATTACATCTCTCAACAACTTTGCTACACTAAACGTCCACTACCAACTCACTGAACCCCAGCGCTCATCGCCAAAGATGGCTCCTCTTAAGCTACTGGCTTTACACAGCAGCAAGACTCGTCTTCCATGGACGTAAGTACTCTCACCTCATCGATCCTTTCGCGCCTCTCTACACGACACCTGCCTCCACCATGATTTTCGTGTACCCAGTCCATCATCCTCCGTCTTTCACTGTCATCGCATGCGCACGAGTCTTCGCCCGATCTACTGCCTTCTTCAGTACTTGGAGCAAGAAGATCGTCAGACGCGATCTCCTAGACTGTCCTCCCTCCACTCGCTTTGTTACCCCAACCCGGTGGCATGAACACTGTCGTCGGGCATTGGAAAACCTCATGCACAAGCTTTACGGTGATCCAAAAGGCAACTGGTCAACTTCTTAGAGACACCACTGGCTTCAATCCACAAGGCACGAACACTGCTACTCATTCCAAGTCCTCAATCTTTAAGACCATTCACAATTCTCCCAACGACCGTTCAGCTCTGACTTAGATTTAGTACTGGTGTCGTCCACACTCAGGATTGCTCGTCTTGTAACCAAAAGAGTGGAGTCATGTATCGCCGCTGCGCGGATTGTGCACACGCTTTGTGTGCAGACTGCTTCAACAAGCAGGGCATGCGCCACGAAGGTCTTTGCAGATCCGCACATCGATGGTTCCCAACTTTAGCGCAGGAACAGCAGATTCTTGGTGAACACGGTGCCAAAGCACCTGATCGGCCGGCTAACCTCCCAGAGCCCGCTGGTCATCGGGAAGACTGGATGAACTGGGGAAAAGTTGTCTTTGGTACATGTCGCCCCCCTTGCACATTAATCTCATTATTCCTTGTTCATGACTTTAGATTCAACATCGATGGCAATAGACTCCTGGCAGCTTGAACAGGAAGACTTGTCGGGAGCTTGTTGCTATTGATCTTGAATCAAAAAACAGCTTTCCAGACGCGCATTTTCTGGTGTCTGTTCGCGAAAGCAGACAAGAATTGAGGAAACCACTGTGCACGTAATCATTTGGTTTTTCTAACTCGTTGCGGCAGGTTCAGACAATCTGGAGAGACATTCTGGCTTTGACCCTCCCTGGGGGGTGTCCGGTAAATATTGTCCTTGACGATTCCATTGCGAGATTCTAATTCATATCGACAGTGTCGGCCACTGGAACGACGTTCATGCCAATTCGCAATCAGCCCAGAGATTGGCGCAAGGGGCGTGGAAAAAAGCGTAAGCCAATAACTCCGACATCAGCGTCACAAAGTTAACACCTACAGGAAAATCCTCGCCCTCCCAGAAGCCTGAGCCCGGCACTCAGGCACCCACCGTGTTTCCAGGCGCCAAGGCGCGCAAGAGGAAACCTCTTATTAGGCAGAACGAGACTTCTGATGACACCGGAGCTCTCGACGTCGAGGACCACTACAGCGACGATCTCTACATTCCTTCAACAGAAGAGCAGACAGAACCCCGAACCCGTCCAGCCAAACGTGTCACTTTAAGCAACGCATCGCCAAAGTCCAAGATGGAAGAAGGCACTGCCGCTGAGCGCGCCACTGTTAACACTCAAGAGGAGGAGGTTACCGCCCGTTTCGCAAACATGAAGTCGAATCTCTCTGTGAATAGCATTGTGAGGCCTGATTCGCCATCAAGAGCGCCGGGAGCGAATGGAGGCTTCCAGTTACCCATGCCCGTTCCAGCATCCACGCGGCGCCCTTGGCCAGCCCGTGGTGCCCCTGGGCCATTTCTCGGCATATCAATTAGGGACGGTGATATCTGTATCACTGACCCCGTATACGCAGAAACAGTTCGCAACTCACCACTCAACTTACCCGACCGGGGCCCTTACTCGAGAAATCCAGGCGCTCACTCGCGCACCCCAGATTCTCAATCGAACAACCAAGACTCTCACTCGAGCGAGCCGCCAATCGTCCAGACAACCAATGAGCAGGAGAAGGTGAGCCATGAAGCTGGCGCCCGCAACGAGCCAGCAGTCGGTCAGAAAACCGGTGAGCAAGTCCGGGTCACCCGCGAATCCAACACGCACAACGAGCCAAAGATTTTTCAGGACACCAGTGAGCCAGTGTCGGTCTCCCACAAATCCAACACTCGCAAGGAGCCGCTTGATGAAGATTCCAGCGAGGACGCCGCGCCTGTCACTCGAAAGACTAGTGAGCGCAATCGGCAATCAGTGCAAGAACTCAACGAGCGCGCACAGCTGCCCTCGCCCTCAAAGACGCGTCGAGACCATAAGCAATACTCTCGGAGCATGGTGACTGGAACTTCTGACCTCACTCGGCTCGGACCTTCTTCCCACGCACGCGAGGGCAATGTGGTACAGGACTACCATGATCTCATCGCCGCCAGCGGTGTGGTCACGATGGACGTGCGCGGCGTCGACACTCTCCGCATAGAACTCGCACGGGGCATGTATATGCGCACCGAAGCAACTGGAAACGAGGCGCGAATGCCAGGTCAAATGTTCTACCAGTATCTCGATCGCACTGGCGAAACACTGCACCAGGAGTTCCTCCTCTACATCGACGATGCTAAAAACCCGAAGCGAGAGCTGATTGGCAGCCGCGACTTGCCCACGAATGGAGAAATCAAAGGCGACAAGATAGCCGACAAGACCATAAGCAACGTGCTGGGTGCCATCGAGTCGGCACACGTTCGACGCTCGGAGCGAATCCCCAAGCCCGCCGTTGTTCCAGAGTCTGCCGCACCACCAAACCCAGCAAAGAAGACTCCCACGAGAATTCCCAGCCCCGTTCTTCCCAATAGGAGAGGCAAGTTGGCCGAAGATGTACTGCCCGTTCCTACACAGGCCACTGGCAATCCGGATGCGTATGACGAGGACTTTGGCCCCAACAGCGACTTTGCTCGAGGCAGCTCACCAGATCCCTTCCCGAACCGCCCTGAGGTCTATAGAGCTTGGAGGCGTTGAGAACCTGACTGGATTTGGCGGGTCAATGAGATTGGAGACGGAAAAATGAAGGAGTTCAAAAAGAAAAAGGGAGTGCTGCATTGGTGAAAGGTTAAGGTATTGGTGGAATGATTCGAATGAAACGGGATGGTCACACTTTTGGGCTGGCGATCTGGATTTCTCTGTGGTTTTGTTCTTCCTCACGGTTCCATTGATTGATTGAAAGGGTGGGTCTGGAGACTGAAGAACCGATTCTTGAGCATGGCAGGCGTATCTGGATTTCTTTGTGGGTTTTTTTTTTCCTAGATTCCATTGATTGGTTGAGAGGATGAGTCTGGAATTAAAAACTGATTCTTGAGCGCCCTTTTTCCAAAGAAAGGCAAGTCTCCTAGAGGGACTCTTATGATTTGTATAGATACCCGTAGATAGTCAAAAATGGTTTTTTTTTTGGTAAAAATTGCGGTCCAAGTTTGTCTGATTTTGTGATTGAGGTGGGGATGGAGAGGTGGACGGGTTTGATGTCGAAGGGGATGGTTGAGGTGGTGAATTTACGAAGTCAGATCAGCATTGTGCGTGGCTATCTGGCACAATTTGAGCTTAGTTGAACGAGTCCCCTTATAATCATTGAGCGACTTGTGCTCAGGCTGACGATTTGGTAAGACAATGTATGGTAGGGTAAGCTCGAGTGCAATAGAATGGCTATGAATGACACGATTTTAAGCGATCTGATTGGTTCGAATATGTACGTTAGAAGGGGATAATATGGTACGGTGGATGAATGAATCTTGTATGGGACGGCCTATATCTATCTCTGCCGCCGAGAGGTTTATAAGTTGTACAGTTCGATGATCTAGGAAATTAGATATATACGTGCGAGGTAGCGGCGTTTTGTGATGGCGTGAAAAGCCCCCTGGTGAGTAGATCTAGCTATATGATGAGGTCTAGCATCAGAGCAGAGCGATATTCTGGTATCAATGAGCTGGCAGTGAACGTTCGATGATTAATGAGTTTCTAAAGGTTGGTCGAAAGGCGCGTGAAGAATACCTACAAACAATTCGCTTCAATGCAAGCGGTGAGCTGTTTCGCACAATGATTCCATTGTGTTCCTAGTTTGATAAAGGGTAAAAGCTTGAGCTTCTCGAACAACAGGAGTCAGCAACCGTAGACTCCATTTACATATAGACGCCACCATGAAATGCTTCGACAGGATCGGGAAGAACCAGTGCGGTCAGAAAGTGCTACTAGACCAAACGAACCACAATTCGGATGTAGCAATGATGGAACCAGGCACCAAGATATCATCTACGGCAATATTGGAGTCCGGTGTCTATGACATGGATGTAAAATCAATGAGGCCAACAATGTCTTTCAATGATTTGAGAGGCCGAGAGCCACACGCTGGGACTTCCCATTCCCTGATAGCCCAGCACAACGAAGGGGCAGATGGATTTCCAAGACATGGTGGTGTCTTGGCTTCCACAACGGCTACTCGGGGTCGAGCTCGAGGCAAGACTGTGATGACAGGAAGAGTGGAAGATCTACCCGTCACCATATCGCCTGCCAATTCTCCGATAACAACGACGCCTCCTGTGAAGCCGGCGCCAGGCTTTTTTACCGTCAGCCCTGGGATCGTGGGTATATGCCCAAGTGCTGAAGTGTTGAGAGCGGAGAGATGGGATAAGTGGTGGGCGGAACAACAAGCAATCGAGATAGATCCCATGTATGAGAAGTGGCTCAAGAAAGACGAGTGGTGCAGACGATGGCGAGTTGACACGAAGGCGCAGTCTGGTGCCACTTCCCCAACCAGCCTGAAATTATCCATAGCCACAGGCGCTGCAGTAGACTTTTACGAAGAGGAGCTGATCGACGTCTTCAAAGCTATTGATAGCGATCGTATCCAGACAGGGATATGGCATTATCTGAACGAGCAAATCAAAGAGATGATCGATTTGTGTGACAAGGCCAGAGACTGGAGGGAGAATCCGCCAACGAGTGATGTGCGTGAGGCTTGTGGGAAACGGTTTAACGAGCTGTTTTTGAGCGGCGGCAAGCATATCGAGTTGCAACCGAGCGCGGTTCGGGGGGATCTTTGGCAGCATTTCTTCGATCAGGTCGCGCCCGATAATGTTGCAACCCCTGAAGCCATGAAGTTAGATTGGGCGGCCACTTGGCGCAATGGTGAATTGTTAGGACGTGGCATACTGTAGAAGCAGGATCGGCCGCGATGCGTCTCGCGATCCCTTGGTATCGATCAGCATTTCCTTTGTTTGAAGACAGAGCGTATACTGCATAAGAAATCTGGCAAGTGTCTGTAGGCTTTGAGGCAAAGACAGAGTTCTGCTACTAATTTTGGCCATATATATCCCTTTTGCTGTGTCAAGCCTGCTGTCTAAATGCTCGGTCAAAACTCTTCTCTTAGGCTCCACAGCATGTCTGCTTGAAAGTCGTCATCTTTGACACCACTGCTGCCAGACCAGAGAGCATCCAATTCACATTCACCTAACACAACAGCTCTGTGAGCTGAGACTTGATCCACTGGAGCTCTTCCTTCTGCCATCTCCCGAGTGACCAGTTATGTTCTTCTTCTTGTCCTCACCAGCCAAGCTTTTCGCCCTACCATCTGACCTTGTAATCCTGGATGCTTCGAATGACCGCGATGGGTGTAGAGGGAAATATCCATCACCGCCTTCGCTCGTCTTCAATTCCGTGATGCTCGGCGTCCTCGCACGACTTTGTGCAGGACTCATCCTCATAGCCTCAGGGCTCCAGTTTCCACTCCATCTCTGGCTTCCGCCAGTGAGACTGCGTTGATGCCTCCGTCTCTCTACTGTCGGAGCCGGTAGCTCGAGTCGTGAGTTCATGTTGATCCACAATGCCTCTTCTCCAGGATTCACTGCCGTCTCTCTCCATCCACCTATGCCCTCGAAGTCTCGCGTCGAGCCTGGTGCTCCAGCCCCAAGTAGCGAAGCAAAACTGTCGGACTTGTTGGGTCCATGTTTGCCGAGCACTGTGAAGTCTTGCGAAGAGCTGGTGCTGAAGTTGCTACCTCGTCGACTTCGGTGTTTGTGCGGGGGAGAAGGTTGAGGGGTCGGAGCCTTGGTCTTTTCGAAGACATAACCGCGTGTTAACGCTAGTAGCAGGTCAAAATAGACAATCGATGCTCTTATCAGCAGAGTTCCGAAGGCGAGAGTTGTGGTGAAGGCCGCAAAGATGGCGAGAGGAACTGAAAAGAGTAGAATCAGTGGAGGAACGAGGAGATATAGAGGATTGAAGACAGAAGGGGCCATGATGAGGTTGAGCAGGCGACGACCATGATGAGAGCAGGAGGTGACTCTTGTGCGGGACAGCCTCGTCATTCCTGGTTGCACAAGAAGGCGGAGAACCTGGGGTTGGGCTGGGGTAAGGATCGGACATAATCACATGAAAGGGGATAGACGGGAGACATACTTTCCAACTCCGAGATACTGTGTATCACCTCCTCCAACTTCACCAATCATCGACCATGACCGCAGCATCTTATCTGGACGAAGTTTTGTGCAATCCTGAGGTCGTCGATGTCGCTTACGAATCTGACGCCACTCGGACATTGCATTTGCCAATAGGAACGTCCATCAGTCTTCGTCAATCGCGATATGCTGATGGCTTCTTCAGTGACACCAAGAGATACCTTATAGAGCATCGTAGAGCCGTCGCACATGGACAATCCTTCTCTGCTCCCGCTCACAACGACCTGCCGACGCGTCGTGGGTTTGTGCTCTGGATGGCTTCACGGCATTGTGGATAAGAGCTGATCAAGGTCTCCGACCATCAAAACCTCATCCATCCAACGTCATCCGGGCAGATGTCCAGCAATGAGCGGAGCCGTTGGAACTGGTGACTTGCTACAGCACACTCCCGAATGCCCAGCACTTCTAGGACATTGGCTTGACCACGAAAGCGTCTTTTCCTGTGGCAGCTCGCGAGGCTGATTTGCCTGTTCTCTCTTTCCTTCCAGCTTCCCGTTGGTGAAAGCATTCTTTCAACCAATGTAACCAGGCTCGAGCGATTGCTACTATTCTCTGGTTGCTCAACCCAATGCCAAGTGTCGATCACGACCGTTTTCATTCTGGCACAGGTGGCGCAGCAGTTGCAGCGTGGAGCCGCAGCTCTCACACAGGCTGTAACTTGGTTCTCGGGTACAAATAGTTGCTGAAAAATGACAACGTCCTCATTAACCAACCCACGGATATCCGCCTTCCTCGAACGATCAAGAATGCCTTTCTACACAATCCACTGCGAGAAAAAAAAGAACAAAGATCAGTTCAGTACCAAATTGGCACAACTCCACGCCGAGACCTTCGGTGGCGATGCGAACGTGGTCAGAGTCGAGTTCAACAGTTATCGAAGTTCCGACGATGGTGCCGACGTTGGAATTCGGAGATTCGTAAGTTTTGCCCAGGCTATTGATTACTCATGACTGTGAAGCTAATGACTTGCTTATCAAGGGCGGCATCAAACGCAAGGCTGAAGGCCTTTTTGGTGGAGAGAAATTGAAGTTAACGGATTACATTGTTGTCAACATGGCTTTCGCGGGCCCACTTCACCCAGAGGTATGGCAGGATTATTGTAGAAAGGTGGCAGGGCTGTACGGCGATACAAACATATCGATCTACCTGCAGAAGCTGGAGATGGAGATTGAATTGTGCAACTCGACCTCTGCTGGAGGCTCGAAGAGAAGTGAGGGTGCGGTAGGACCGGACCCTCCAGCGTACGGTGATCACGTCGGGCAAGATGTGATGGAAAAAGGCATTTAGGTCGCGCGCAGTAGATGCCCGATATACAGACCACGAACTCCCAGCATATCCCCACGATATCCATGGGATCATACAAATCTACAAGCTGCCTCGCCGCCTCCCAGGGTCACTTCCTAGGGATGCTGCAGTCTCTCCCCATCTACTTCATATGAAATAGCGTACCATCCATCAATCTAGAGAAAAATTCGCATAAACCTCGAGAGCAAGGCAGGAACGTACCTATCATCAGTCTACATAGCGATACCAGTTGTGTTACAGGGATGGAGGGTGTTGATGTTCAATCCCCAGGCTTTAGCGAAGAAAAGCCAAGATCTACAATCATGGAAACATCGGACCCTTGCTTTGGACTGTGGAAATGTTTCACAAGCAGCTAAAGCCCTCTAATTGGCTATCGAGCTTATTATGTAATCTAATTTTGGCCATGATAATCATTCACGTGACTCAAGATGAATGAGGCAACTTTGCACCTCGAGACTTCACCCCATCAAGTTCTCCAGTTGTGGAGCATAGAGCACTCTACGCGGATTTCTCTTACCTGTCTTTTGCACCACGACGCATCTTCGATCTAATGCCTCGGAGGCCTCAAGCCACACCGGCATTAAGAGTACGAATGCTTTCCGAATATGCCACTCGATTCCGATGTACACAACCAGAGGTTTTGGGCCCCGCAGCACGGCATGATCAAACCTGAAACTCGCAGGCCGGCAACGTGCGGATTACAGGTTTGGTGACACCACAGGTTCGGGGGTAAGAAGGTGAGGCATAATCTATTGTCGGATGCAGAGACTGTGGAAGTTACCTCCCCAGTTTGAACAACCAGAGCTCGTTCTGTGGCACATCGCGGTCTTTTGAATGGTCCTTGCAGTTCGGTCCATGCCCCAAACACGAGTTGAGCGTGACATCGAGACAAGCACTGCCACGTTGGTCTCTACTCCTCTATTCGAAATGTGAACAGTAGTTGCGGATCAATAGATGAGCATCAAGAGTTCTGGAAGAATCTAGGAGATAAAATAGACGGTGCCGAGTGTTGGCATATATTCTACTCGGATTGACCGCATTACCCAACTACGCTCGACCATTTCGGACGTTCTGGCAATTGACAGTTCAAGGTTGTCTGCAATATCCCGCAACATGTCCCCTCAAGAGTAGAGCACAATGCCATTGAGGTGATGGCAGGGGGGAATGGACTACACCCGTGACTCAAATTCCTATTTTTGACCTTCATGCACGCTGGGAGTGGCCGCCACTTGACGGAGACATTCACAAGCAACCCTGCACTTCTCAGGAGCCTACTTGGCACGGCACCAATACGATAATCGAGACCATTTCTCGCATGCCGAGCTTTGGGCAGAGAGGCTGCTGTTACACGGCCAAAAATTGATTGGTTTTCAGTACACGTCCCATCCAGCCACGACCCCTCCGAGGCTGAAATCCACGATCGTAATTTGACTCCACAACGCCATGGAAAGGATGTTGGCCACGATAACAACAGGATCAGGAGGAGGCGCAGCAGGGAGATGTCTTGTCACATTTGAGACTACCAGAGAGTTGAAAAGTCTATAAGTATGCTAATTTTGACACTCAAAAGATTCACCAAGCAGAATCGCTCGAAAACATTCAGAAAAACTTTTCTGGCTTATAATCACGATCACGATGCGCTTCTCACTTAAGTCTCTGATCCTAGTCTCCCTCCCTCTCGTCTCCGCCTTGACAGAACGAGAAGTAGAAGCGGCATACCAAGCCCAAGCCCGTGTCGTCTCTCTCCTCAAAGGCCGACAAGTAACGACGGTTCCCTGCGCCAAAGTTCAAGCACCAGCTACATGTGCCAGTTCCTGCGGTCCAGGATGGACCACTTGTCCCGGCGGCAGCGCGAAAGCCTGCTACAACCCAGCCACAGAAGTATGCTGCGGCGATGGAAGTAAGTCACCCTTCCAGCATACCTCCCAACCTCCAAACGTCTCACGCGGGCCCTTTGCTAATCCCTGTAATAGCAACATGTCCAGCAGGCACAACCTGCAACATATCCAGCCTCAGCTGCGACGGCTCAGGAACCTTCGTCGCCCCAACATACACACCCACAACGTCAACCAACAAACCCACCACCACCTCAACCACGAAACCGACGACGAGCAAGACCGCGACAACTCCTTACTACACACCCGCCACCTTCACCAACGCCAGCTCCGTCTTCGACGTTACCAGCTCCGACGGTCTCTTCGCCAGTCCCGCGAGCGCCGCTGCTACTAGCGCTACATCTCATACTAGTGCATCGGGAAATATATCCACGAATACCAGTCCCACTACTAGCCGTGGTGCGACGACCAGCTCATCCGGTGTCGGGATCGTGCAGTCAAATGACGCAGGGATGGTTGAGCCCAGAGTTTTCGGTGCCGTTGTGGTGACAATGGCTGGATATCTACTGCTGTGCATGAGTTTCTTGAAGTGAGTGTGTTGGGATCTTTGAATGTTGATGAGGGAGATTTTCTGTCGTTGGCAAACGAGTCAAGGATGTTTTGTTGGTCCTGTGGGAAAAACTAGTTAGCATGAATATTCACGAATGATTCTGTGTAATTCTTTGTCTGATTCGGTATTTCCTCCACGAGCTTCCACGTGAGAAAGGTGCCACCTAAGCCTGGGCTTTCAATTATCCCAAAAATCGAAATAGAAAAACTCTTGCAAGAGTCACTGAGAAGAAAAGGAGGAGGGTTAGGGAAACATAGAGTAAAGCATCAGCAATCTTGGTGTTCTATATACGAACGTAGCAACAACGTAGCATCTATCTGGGACCATCCATCACTTCCTTCAAAGCATCCGAGTCACCTCTAACTTCCCCAAGCTCTCAAAGCAAACATCCTCCTCCACCGCCGTCATCATCTTCGTCATCAACCAAGCCCGGGACTTCCAGTAAACCAAGCCCACCCATTCGGTTGATAGACAACGTGTTGCGGATGGGCGGTATCGTTTCTTTCTGCAAGGGTCTAATCGATGGGCTGGTGGAGAGCCTGCTGAGAGATGTTAGCGATGTTTTTCCAGACCTTGGAGAGGCGGTAACTTCTTGCGCGAGAGGAGCTGCTGCTTGATTGTTATTAGATGTATGCTTCATCGAGTCGGTTGATGCGTGTTTGACCTGGGTAGACACGCTCCGATTATGGTTTTGAGTATCAACTTCTCGCCCTGCATCGCTCCGAGAAGAAGGACGAGGACCGGTGACCGAGTTCGGTGACCTAGGCCTGACCGCTACTGTAATTGACTGCCCCTCAATTTTTGGCGTTCCAGACAGTGGTGGAATTTGCCTCGCCGACTGTTGTGCCGGAGATGGCTTTTGTTGGTGTTGTCGTTCGTGTTCGCTATCTCGGGTCCTGTCCTCCTCGTCCTTGTTCTTCTCAGCATCCCGCTTGTGCCTTGACAGAACATTTTCGATCTGTTTATGGTATTCCAAGAGACTCTCCCACCTCCGTTCCAGGAAATTATAAGCCCAGTGCGAGACCGGCAAACGCGCGCGCATTTCATCGAACCGGCCTTGGTTGACCATATCGATGACTGGCTGCGCGAAGCCTACATCGCTGAGAGAAGAGGTCCAACTGCTTTCCCACCTGCGCCTTTCCGGCGCGTCAGGCATTGCTTCTTCCGGGACAAAGTTTCTACGAACTGAATGGAGGCCTTCGTCCCTCAGTCTTTTCAAATTGTCTAGGACTTCGATCTCTCTGAATGCCCATGGATTGAAACCCCTTTCTGTGGCGACTTTTTGGATAGCATCGAGTGCACGACTGCCTAATGTGCCAGGCTTGCCATGACTCTTCCATTCTTCAAACAAGGTGTCGGAGAATTCGTCTGTAAGGCCACAAAAACTGAGAGCCTCCTTTGAGTCGGAGCGATCTGGGATTCGGAGGTCTTCAGTAAGATCGCCGGGAGGCGAAGCAGCGACTCGTAGGAGGTGGAAACCAGGTTCCCTGGCTCTGTATGTGATCACCCGTTTTAATGCGATGGGGAGGACGGAAGGCTCTGGGACTTGTGCGTTCTGCCGCATGACTGGGTGCGGATGTAGATGGTCAAGGGCTGCACTTCCACGGTGGCTAGAGATCGTATCGCCGTTCTCAGAATCGTATTTTGGCGCCCAATTATGGCCTTCGAGGGCTGGAAACGAGTTCCGCTTCCTCTGTATGAGACGCTTTGTCCTTGCTCCCAGTGGTGGAAGATGCAGAACACGCGCTCTTCGTGGGCCGGTTTGTACTGCGTCAGGTTGTCTATGCTGTCGTTCCCACAAGATATCTAGCCGACACCGACGCAAAGAAGCAGGGGCTCCGGGTGTTCGAGCGGGAACAGCCCTGGAATTGATGCTCGAGGTCCGAAAGATAACACGGTTGGAGTTACTTGTGGAAGTGGTGGCTCCGTTTGATTTCTTTGGGCGGCCGCGCTTTCTTGCGAGCGGCGATGTTATAGCATCAGGGCTTGAAACTGGTGTGATGAGTTGGAACGTAGCAGGCGTGATTGTTAGTGACGAGACCACTTTTCTTGGACGGCCACGCTTCTTTGCGGTCGGGGCTGTTGCAGCATCAGGATTGATCTGGAGTAGACTAGGCGCGATTGATGTGGCCTGGAGATCCATAAAGCGCTCCGCATGCGAGGAGCTACCATGTTGACCGTTCATTCTGATTAGTAATAGAAAGATGTTCGGACGGGAGGAACACTTGCGTAGTGATTTGGAGGAAAGGGGACGCTTTCTGCGTTGGGTGGAAAATGGCAAGAACGGACGGACAAAGCGAGACTCGGTCACGCATACCTTATACTCGTTCGAACAAAACGAGGTACCGAACTGACAGTACATTTCAGTGATCAGACTTGATAGAACTTGGTCGTCGTAAGCTTGAATCGGCCCAGAAAGCCTACTACTGGTCAAGATGTCCGACAAAGATGGGGCAAGTTCCAAGAAACACGGTACAGGCGCGAACCTTACCATTGGTAAACTGACGCATTAATTCTTATACTCTCCTTCCGTGGCCCTCTCACATCGGGTCCTCAATTTTGGACCAACCCACCTATAATCTTCGAGCGCAAGATAAGTCTGGCCACTGAGCCTAATCCACATGGAGCCAGCATGAAACGCCATCTGTAGATAAGTATCGTACTCCTTCACTGCCTTGATATTGAGCCATCGTTGAAACGCGCCGATACCTGCTTGATCAATCGGCTGCGCTGAGTCCTTGGCCAAGGTGGTTCCCTGGCTCGCAAAAGTAAAAGGCAGCCTCACGTTGGCGAAACAACACGGGGTCATACCACTGGACTCAATATCCGTGACGTCGGTACCGAGACTGTCAGCCACAAGCTGGCCACCTGTCCCAGCCAACTCGAAGCAATATGACCGTATTGCAGCGGAGAAGTCACAGATTTCTCGGCGGAACCAAATGGCATCCGGAGCACACAGATATGGAGTATAATCGATGGTAGCCACGAACTTGAAGAGGTGAACGCAAGGTGTCTTATTCGTTGGTTCTGGGTGTCTTCTACTTTGATATCCGTGAGGTGTGGGGGACTTTCCGATGCTTCGAATCCCTCGCTTGCCCGATGTTATGCGTAGGTCAACTTACTTATGGCAATGTGACATCAAGAGATGGCCCACAGCTGGGGGATTTCGTCCTGTTTGTCCTGTTCGTCCTGGATATGCCGCCGATAATCACCAAATGAGCCATGGTTCAGCCAAGTGTATACTGGTGCGAACTGGATCTTCTTCTAATGATGATGATTCGATGCGCCACGATGGACAAGAGATGAGGTTGGTGTTGAGCAATGGGAGGTTTAGATTGACGATGGGGTTGACTGATTGTGCAATCAAAAGTGGGCCAACCTCATCTGGATTGGGCAATTAAGCGAGCCTATCATCATCACCGTCTCCAGCCCCTCTGCCCCTGAAAGAACGGATATTTACAACACCGACAGCTGAAATCATCATCTTCGATTCCCGCTCCTCTCCTCAGTCCGCATACCCTCTTCCAACGCCCAGCATCCTTTGTAGTCCTCAAACGCTGGACGATCCTTTGTCGACTACAAACACTGGACGATCCGACGGGGACTCACGTGGTATCACGCTTCGATCCATAAGCCATCTACAAAGCCACGGCGCGCCCCGCAGACATCAACGTGCCATTCTGCGCTTCGGCCTTGCAAGTGGATCCATGGAGCCGACATGTTCTAGCCTTAGATCGGTAAAGCGAAGGACGCTACTTGTGTGCCATCGGTGATTACACAAGCATCTTCACCTTGTACCGGAATCCCCACGCAAGACCAACGGGTAATTGCAAAGCTCATCTTCTACAGCATCGTGGCTTCGTACAGACAGAGCTTGTTAGAGGGATTCGTTGCTTAGCTTCTGCACTGTGCGCAACTCAACGTCGTCAATCTAGCACACGATCTTGGGTTTTCCCGAGCCAAAGGAGCTGAATCTAGGTGCAGCGGGTCTTATTTTCGGATCAAGCTTTCGTTAGCGCAAGGCTCAATATGCTACTAATCCTTGTCAGGGGAGGGCGAAGCGAGGGACGTGAGCTTCACCTGACTTGCTCTCTTAAGCTCTGATCGGGCCTCTCTGCTCACCCATAGCTCTCTTATTCTTTTCTTCCATTTTCTCGTCGCCATCGCTCTTTTTGCGTCCCACACTCGTTTCTCAATTTTGCGTTCCATACTTGTTCCAACTCTCCTTCTTTGTCCATCATTGGTTATATCACTATGGTTTCCTCATATTCTGCCATTCCTACATCGGAGAAGTCTGAGATCCCAGACGACATTCTTCCACCTCCAGGTTTAATACGCACGCTTTTTGCAAGCCGGCGCGCAAAATTAATCAGTCTCTTCACTTTTGGCATCCTCGCTGTATTTGCCATATTTACCTACCACACAGTCACGACAGAAAACCTCGCAAAACCCAGTAGCGACTTCCCACAATCTTTCGGCTCAGAGGCAGATATTCCCATTCAGGAGGTGGCCCCTCCAATCGATCGCCCCAAATGGCTCGTCGCAACAATGTCCCCCTACTTCTCGATCCAGCGCCGCACTGTCATTCGCGAAACCTGGCAAAAACTATATCGAAACACCAGCACCACCGAAATGAAGTTCGTGCTCTCAAATCCAGATCCAGACTGGGACGACATAATAGCTGCTGAAAACGCTACCCATGGCGACCTCATCATTCTGTACCACCTCGAGGAGGACGCGAAGACGGCGAACACGATCAAGACCGTCGAGTTTTTCAAACACCTGACCCTGAACGAAGAGCAAACGAAAAGATGGACATTCATCTCGAAGGTGGACGACGATAGTTACCTCGATGCGAAGACATTCTACAACCAATACTTACAACCCCTCATGACGCACAACAGTTCCGTCGTGATGCTGGACCAAGATATCCCCACCGTCCCCGCCATCGTCATCGGCAAAAAACTCCATCTCCCAGACACAGACTTCAACTACCCCTCCGGCCAATTCTACACTCTATCCTGGGACATGGCAACCCTCATGTCCACCATGCAGGAAAAACACAACATAACCACCGACGAAGACGTTCTCGTTGGGAAACTGCTCTCGCTCTCCGGAGAACCCTATACATTGATCCGGCTGCCATACTGGGAAGCGCATGAGATCAAATGGACGGGCGTGAAGGTGGATGGTAGGGAAACGGTATGGGCTGAGGATAACGAGAATTTGAATACTTGGACGCATCCTATCGGTAACAGCAGCATTAACCCGCATCGGATGAAGGATGACAAGGGGTACATGATGGTGGCGGCTTGTTATGGGCCCGATGGGCCTAGAAAGCCGCCGAGTAAGTGGGTGGAGATTCTGGATGAGGGGGTTGAGGAGGAGCAGGACAAGGGGAACCAGGAGCCGACATCTTGATGTTTCTGTTTCGTGTCCGCTTCTTTACGCTATGATGAAATCGAGATTTGTTTGTGTGCCGGATCTTCTTGTTGAGCTCGACTTGCTGATATTTTATCCTTGTCGCTTCTCTAGCTCGGCACATCTTCCCTGCTCTACTCGTTACCTCTTTTCCCAAAGAAATTTTGACACCTTAAAAGTATTCACCATCTTTTCTTCTGCGACTGTCCGCCAGATCTGCTTTCCGCTCACCCATCGCGCTTGGTCTTCACCACACTTGGTCTTTACAAGGTCCCAACCCCGCTCACCACCACCTGCTCAGGCAATTCCCCACTTCTCCTTGATCAAATCGGCCGCCCTCTCAGCAGTAGCATAACAGCTATTCGTAATATTCAGACTCCCCAACAACGGGAAAATACTGGCATCAACGATCCTCAGGTTCCGCGTCCCATAAACAATCAGCTCTGCATCCACGACGCCGCCGAGACGGCGCGGCGCCATCGCACACGTTCCAGCCGGGTGTTGGTTACTCAATAACCGCTCTGCGATGATCTCTTCGATGGCCGCGTCATCGGCGTCGAGACGGGCGTGGGGAGGGATGCGACGACCGTTTGGCTTGCAGAGGGCTTTGAAGGCCGGGGTGTGGAGGATTTTGTCGAGGTAGCGGATTGATTCGTTCATTAGTCTGCGGTCGATGGGGTCTGCCAGGAATCTTGGATCGATTGCTGGTTTCTGATGCGGGTCGGGGGAGTTGATGTGGACTGAGCCTGTTGAGTAGGGGTGCGAGAGGGCTGCTACGAGGGTGATGTAATTTCCCGGCGTGGTCGGGGCCCACATGGACGAGAGTCTTGTGTCGAAGGTTAGGCTGTTGAACTGGGAAGATATGCCGAGGAAGTGAAGAACGGGTACAGTGGGTGTCAGCATCAAATGTTGGAGGACCTTTCGTCTGAAGATCTGGGAGTCGCGTTCTTTGCCGGCGGGTATGTCCTCGGCTGCTGCATGTCCGGTGAGGAGCTTCTCCAGCGCTGGCCTGCCGAGAATCACACTTCCTGAGATGTAAGCAGACGCCGAGGGTCCCTCGGTCAACGGGCCAGCTTTCTCGGTCTCGTATAGCTTCTGCATCGCTTCGACTGCCGCTGGATCTCTCATTGCGTCCCCCGTTTGCACTCCATCGGCGGCTTCAATACTCACTGTCACTACCGGGTGATCCTGCAGATTTTCTCCCACGTTCGCATTGTCGATGATGACATCGATGCCGAGCCCGTTCAACAGGTCTGCAGATCCGATGCCAGACAGCTCCAAGATTTGTGGCGATTGAAAGGCGCCAGCTGAGATGATGGCTTCTTTAAGAACCTTCGCTGTCATTGTCTCGCCATTCCCGTCGGAAAATTGAACTCCTGTGGCGGAGACTTTTCCATCTGCATCTTTCCCCAAGACTACTTTCTCTACCATCACCTTGGTCAATACTCGAAGGTTCTTTCTGGAGGCCACTTCGGCGTTATAGTATGTGTTGCCCGCATATGATCTGGTCTTCGTCTTCGCGTCAATCAGACATGTTGTAGTAAATGGTGTTACATCCTCTTTCAAACCATGCAAAACCTGCCTCTGGAGCTGCTCAATGCCACTATACAAAGCCTGACTGAGTTCCGCAACGGTAGCATTGTAGCTGATTTGAATAGGTCCTTGGGCGCCAAATGGGCTTAGCTGAACTTGATCAAGCTTGAGCTTCTCTTTGACGAAATCAGAGGGAGGCGAGAGTGTCGCAAACTTGCGGAAGTAGGGTTCCATTGTCTTCCAATCCCAGCCGGGATTTTCCATCGCGGCCCAGCAATCGACTTGTGGAGGGATTGGATAGGTGTTTTTCATGTAGTTGATAGCGCTTGACTGGATCGCAACACATCAGAGGGCGGCAGAGGACGCGGGACTGTGCGAGGACTCACGCCTCCTAACGCTTTGCCTCGTGGCATTGCTATCCGACGTCCATTGGCGCATTTCTACAAGCTGTCAATACTTTCATTTTGGGCATTCCGCCCCTGACGAGGGAGAGCTCACCTGAGGTTCTGTCAAGTATTCCCAATCAACGTCTGGATTGTTCGATAGGGTTGTACATGCGCCTGGCACGAGCACATTTGGATTTTGGGATTGATCGGTGCCCGCCTCGAGGACCAAGACCGTCACGTGAGGATTTTCGGTTAGACGGTTTGCTACGACGAGGCCAGACGTACCACCGCCAACTATAATAAAGTCGTAAGCGTCGAAAGAAGCAGTTGCCGAGTCTGTAGAGGAAGATTGAGCAGGCATCTCGACTTGTACCAAGAATGCAGTAGAGTAGGGAGATGATGGAAATCTAGGGCGAAATGTAGATTGATTGTTGTAGAGATATCCAAATTGTCAAAAGGATGTTCGTTCTTATAGACGGAAAAGCATGGCTGACGATGGTAGAAAGCGTGATCTACTTGACATAATGAGGGGTTGGAATATCAAAAATATGCGGTCCCACGACAGAACGCAGAAGGATCTTACTCAGCTGAAGCTCGCGCCACCTTTAGACCAATCAGAAAACTTATATCGGTGGTGAATAGCGAATAAACTGGTCGTCCCGGCGGATCTGTCACCGAGCCAGTGAAGCTGGGTGAAGACAGATCCTCGCTCAGGAGGGTTTCAAGGGAAGCTCAATGATCGCGCAGCGGCGCGAGAACACGTGCTAAAAAGGTACGAGCGCTTCCGCTTGACGAAAGCGTTGTGAGAATATCCCGGATCGTGGAGTCCATCTCGCCATCGTAGTTGGAGCGGATGATGTCAGCCCGAGTAGTCCGGCCATTGGTTTCTACCTGGAGCTGGCGCATAAACCTTGAAGAAGTCGCTGGGTCCTTGGATGTCGATGTACAGCTACCAGTCAGCCCGAAGACAGTGACAGGGTTGTAAGCATACAGGCGACCGGCCATAGACAAGTAATGATGTCCCTGTGATTCTTCCGGAAAGGCCAGGACTGTGTCCATGAAACACAGCATCTTCATGCTGAACTCATGTTTTCTCGCTTTAAAGGAAGGTCGCGTCTCGTCCTTCGGCACTTTTGCGCTTTTGATGGATACGACACCTGAGTGTACCCATTTCGCTGCCCCTCCTAAGTCCCAATCCTGAGTGTATCCAGCTCTTACACCAAGAAGCTCTGTTTAAGGCATCCATCTATCCCAATGCGTTGCTCTTTCTTTGGCCCCACTCGTCAAAGGCGGGCATTACCTCACGTGAAGCATGTATGAAAGAGCTTGCCTATTCCTACATAGCAAATTGGTCTACTTGATCTTCTTATTCTTCAACTTGATAGTCTCGCCATTGACAAATATGCCCTTGCCTTTGTACGGCTCCGGTACCCTCCATTTCCTGATGTTCGCCGCGAACTGCATCAATACCTCTTTCTCCGGGCCCTCCAGTAATATTCTCGTTGGCTGTGGTGTGCTTGCTTTCACTCCTTGTGGCAGTCCTAACTCAATTGGATGCGAGTATCCGACTTTCAGATTTACAAATTGTTGTCCTTCATATTCTGGTTGTATGGTGGTTGCAGTGTTTTCTATCGTGGCTCGGTATCCAACCCCGACGAGACGGAGGATTGCGGTGTGGCCTTCGGAAACACCGACGATGTGGTTTTGGAGGTATGCGCGAACGGTGCCTTTATACATAGTCAATTGCTGTTGTTCAAAGATACAGCCAGATATGCGATCACATACCCCACATCTCTCTTTGCTTTCGGATTCTAGCATCTTCAACAGTTAAGATTGCAGGACTTTCGGGGGTGTCGCGTTGTATGTTGAAGTATGCAGGTACTTCATAAGACAGCTCAGCTGATCGCTCAATCAGCATCAATTCTTCTGCTTTTGGACTTCAGTCGTACCCAATGGTCCCTTGATGTTTACCGTGATAGTCTCCTTTCCAACAGCATTCCTCCGTAGCCGTGAAGGTGGTATAACATCAAATGTGACGCCTGATGGTATGGACAAAGGAGCTCCGCCAATCTTCGAATTCGATCTCGGAGATGTGCTGAATTGCCTAGGACCGGCGCGTGGTTGTAGGCCGGGTAAGAGGGAGGGTGAAGGCGTCTCCAAGGCTTTGAGAGAGCACTGTAGGCAACGCCATCTTGGTCTGGGTAACATGGCTGGAGATTGATGGAGTGCACGATTGGGACTTGGAGAGTGACTTCAAATATGATTGTTATGTCAGCGAAAATTACGCATCCCACGTGACATCGTATCGTAACGTGAAGTCTCCATTTCGTCTGAAGTCCTCGACTGCGGCCATTCTCACACATCCACTTCATTACGCGGCCAAAAGAGAGGGACTCCCTAGATCTACAGCCAAGTGCCTGGGGTCTTCCGCGCTCACTCACTCGTCACCGACGCGTACACAAAAACAGAATCGACGCGTCGATTGTAAACATTCACATCCATCTCAATCAACAATTCGACGGGTCCCGATCTGCTTACAACTGCAACATAAGCAGCCGAATCTTTGCAACACCATAACCCGGGCATGCTTGCGTAGAGCTCGCCTCACCGTGCAACGGGTCTCGATCAGGATCTGACGCCTGTTAGAACTTACCCATCCCTAAGTATCATTACCATAACAGTAACCCGTCTTCATAGTGCTGAACTGCTGTCTAGGTCTTCATCTTGTTACTCAGCAATACTTTCTTTCATCAACAACATCTTTCTTTCTCAGTCATCTAGAGATAGCTCCACCTAATACAATATCTATTACTTCACTTGAATCTTCAGTCTCGATCCCAATATGACGTGGCCGCGCCTCATCTACTCTTTGTCGCTTCTCTGGACAGCGTTGGCCTCATCTCTCGCTCCAGCCTCCATTGCCGAGAATTCTCGACCAACCATTAGAGGCGATGACACCCGCCTTCAAGCCTCACTTCTCAACGGTCAAATTTACCAGCCCGAACTCTACGCACAAGCTGTAACCGTTCTTGACATCATCGATAAACAACCGTCCTGCCATCGCTTGGCTACTCTGACTTTGATAGAATCATGCCAAACCCTGGAAGTTTCGCCTACTTCAGAAGTAGAGCTCTCCGAGATCCGGTCGGAATTTGGCATCCGACTGGCTTTGTGCGAAATGGAAGGCGCCGCAAACATACCTTCGGCCTGTGCAGACTTCCGTCCTGGGCCTTGCTCGGTCAACATGTCTTGGGGTGGCTTCTTTAGGGGCCAGAAAAAGATGCGGGAGACATCCAATGATAACGTCTGCTACGCCGAAGTTACCACGACCCAAGTTCAGGAATGCCGCCGAGCTCTGAACGGTAAAACTCAAGACTGGATGAGCTACAGCAATAACATGCAAAATCTCGAGGTCGTCTGTCAAGCGAGCAGAAATGCCATTGAGCAAGGTAGGCTACGATCTTCTCTTCCTATTTGCTAAGTTGCTAATGTCTATGACTAGCTGAGATCTTGCAGCAGTTCAAAAGGGCTGCAGTAGTAGGAAACGAAGTGACGGAGACTATTGCCGATGCTCTGAAACAGTCCAAGGATTTCCTTTCTTCGCTTCAGAATCTTCAGGCTCGAGTGCTCGTCGATTGGGAAGTGGAGGCGGTAAAATCCCGATTTGCTTTGAGCAAAATCATGAGCAACGTCCGGACTGCTGTTCACAGCATGATTGAGGATTTCCGTCAGGACGCAGAAGACGCATCCGCCAAGATGGACAAGTTGAACCAGGTGATTTGTCGGGTGATGTTGTGGCTCTACTGGTTCAGTGCTAACCAAGAACCAGGAGATCGAGGAGGGCCATCTGACAACAAAGGAGACCACTTTTGCAGTGAGATCTTTCCACGATAGTGCCAGGACCCATTACAATAAGATGTCTGCCCTTCAGGTCCAAGCTTGGGAGAACATCGGTCTTCAAGCTGGCGAAATCGGAAGTACGCTGTCAGCAGTGAAGGCTGACCTACCTGACGTCGTCAAACTCATCCAAACTATTGTGGACCATTTCCAAGAATCGAGCCACAACATTTCGACCTTGCACGCAGAAATGGAAGCCAAGATCGAGAATAATAACCAGAAGCTGATTCTTCAAGAGAGTCTTATCGGTAAACTTGGAATGGGTCAAATGTCATCTCTTGGCGAAATATTCGGTTTTGCCCTTCTTGGAATTTATTTCTTCCAACATATCCGAACATGGTCTGCTATTTTCGTGCTTGCTACCATTGGTATGTCTCGCCCTCTTCTGCCCTTTCAGAAAGCATGCAGCTAACATCTCAAAGTTCTGGGCCTCGTATACCAAGTCCTCGCCTCAATTCCGTTCATACATTTGTCTCCGATCCAGTTCAAGGTCCCTTCATTCATCGATTCCTACGCCGAAGTCATATCCGACATCCATATCAGGGTCATTTCTCTGCTCGTGTTCATGGTCGGGGCAACTGTTTCCGTGCTTCTGGTCCGCAGACAACTTCGACGGTCGCCGACATCTAGAGATTTGGCGAAGACGCTCCCTGATGCCATGACAGGCCCTCGAATACCATCTTTCATGCCGCAGTCAGCCACCTTGCACATGGAACCGCAGATGATGACAGCAATTCGAGGATCAGCTCAGCCAGTAATTCAGTCCACGCTCGAGCGCGACTTTACTACTCTACGTTCTTTTCAATCTCGGCCGCGACCAAATCTGGGAAATATGCGACGAGACACCCGGGCTGGATCCGCGCCTCCATGAGCCGAGCTCGACAAAAGAATATTCAGTTCCTTCGTCAGTCGGAAGACCAACTACTGGTTCAAGTGCAGCGAAACACAATTCATTCGGAACTTATCTATCCACATCATCTACAGCAAGGAGTACACAACTCGATTTTTGGATTTCAAAACTATTAGTCAGTGCATGCTTATCACCAGAACTATTTTCGTGGCCAAAGCATTTAGCCATTTTCCTTTTCGTATGTCTAGAGTATCTGGCGTTCATCTGGTATTTTCCGCACACGATATGCGTAATCATGGACGCATTTCTTGATGCACGTGGTGGCGAGGCGGCTTTAAGTGGGCAGATTTCTTTTCCTTATTTATTCAAATTTGCGGAAATGAGGCTCGGGCGCTTTTGGGACAACCTTCAATTAGAGCCTGGACATATCGTCATATTCTTTCAAAATAAAATAGTTTGACATTACTTTACAAGCAAAGGAGTAGAGCACCTGCGACTTCACCTCCCTTTTTCTTCTCCACGATACTCTCGGACATCTCCGTTGTTTAAGGGGGGGGGGTATCATATGAATAGACGTTGTCACTTTGAATTGGACATTCCGCAGGCTCCCTTGGTCGTTATATTTCGTCGCACTGGGGGAGGCTGGGATGGTGCCTGAATTGCCATTCAGCGTTTCCCCTAGACCATCGTTTTATCATAGAATGGTAGTCGCCTCTTATTCCGCCTCACTCTCGGGCTTCTTCCCACCCCTAATCGGGATAGCAACCCCATCCCTCTTCTTCAACTGAACCTGGCCCCTCCCATCAACAAAAGTCTCGTACCCATTCAAGTCCAGCACCTCCCGCGGCACATCAACACCTCTATCCAAATCGTATCCCTCCACAACCCCATCCTTACCCATCCTCTCCTTGCCGAGCTTCTCCAATCCCCTCACCACATCCTGATTCCCCGCATGTCCCTCCAATGCGAACCTCAACGCCATGATGGCGTGCTCGCGAATGAACGGGTTGTAATCGTCGTACTTGCAGCAGTTGAGGAGAGCGCGGACGCCGCGACCGGGATGGGCGCGTTCATCGCGGGCGTAGAGTTGGTCCTGCACTGCCCGCGATTTCCAGACAAGCGAGGAGAGGACGAGGACGGCTAGTTTTTTGAGGTTCCGCCACTCGAACTCGGAGGGTTCGTCTTCGTGTTGGTGGATAGGTGCTAACGGTGTTTGCGTCAAATCTGGTGCCGTAGTTGACGTGCCATCCGGTTGCGTTGAAGACTCGAGGTTGGATGACGAAGGGGATGATTGAACGTCGTATGGTCTTTCAACGGCAACCGGTTGTTTTGGTTCTTGGTCGCTCATCGAGGGCAGGTTTATGGGTGCCGTCTTCCCTCGATTTTTCATGGCCTGATGACGCGGTGTGGAACGAGGGATGGCCGAGTCGAGTTCTTCCAGCAGAGTGATCAGCTCGCTTGTGATTTCCCAGTCAGCCATCATCTGTTTCCACACGTCGTGTTCGGTGAGAATGGCGAAGAATTCTAGATATTGGTAGATACCTTCGTACATCCGCTCCATATCCCATAGATTGAGTGGAAACTCATCCGGTGCTACCATGCCATTGCGAATTTGTCCTTGAAGAAATATGAGAGCACAGGTACGTGGGATGATATGCTGTCGGAACTCGGTGAACAGGAAGCTAACCATGTGCACATCGACCCGCTGCGGGTATGCCTGTGACTTGGGCAAAGGCTCGCGTGAAGGCTGAGCAGCGGCCGTCAGGCCAGCTCGGCGGGCTGTATCAGCTTGGCGCGAACGGAAAATGTTAGTCAAGAACTTCATCATGACAGCCTGAGCTGGTGAGACGATATCCTTTGATTCCCGGAAGGCATGGTATGAGAATGGAAGCAGCCCATTGTTTAGGACTGCCTCAATAATTTGGATCATGAGCTTGAAATACAGCTCGTCCTCCCGCAAGTCCCATGCGGCCACAAAAATCAGAAGTTCGCGTAGTAGATTCCGTCCACTGTCTTGAGCAAGTAGTAGATGACAGCGAACAGTGTGCATGTTTTTGATCGCTGCAATTTCTTCTGGGCTCCTACCATTGCCAGGTTGATTCGGCCCCGGCGGTACAATGCCTGTTTGAATTATCATCGGTAACACTTCAACTTCTTGTGGCCCAAGAATCAAGGGTATATCCGTCAGCAGACCGCGATTGAAGTCTCCGGGAACCGGGTCATCATAATCGCTGTCGTCTTCGTCTTCTTCATCGCTGTCGTCTTCAAGCAGATCTTGGCCATCGTCCGAGGCAAGAGCCAAAGGCGCATCAGGAGGATCTGGATGCGATTGATCCTCGTCATCCACATGTGCAGGATCTGGCGGCGGAGGCATCCTCATCCGCCTCGATCTCACGGGGCGATCTGACTCTGGCTCTAATTGTCTCATCAGGTCTTCCTTGCCTTGGCGAAGAACGTCGGCACCTTGTTCTGCAGTGTAAGTAACCTTGTAGTCACTCTCAGCTGCAGGCCCGTGGTCAAGGACAGATGCTTTTGGCAACGTTTCGGGACCCTCAGCTTTGGATTCTGTGGCGTTTGGTGCTGCGCTCGCCGCGTCTGACGATTCGGCATCACGCTCGGCCGACCTTTTCTGCAGCTCTTCGCCTGCATGATCGAACTCATCGCGATATCTCGTCAGCAACTCATTGTAGTAGGCATACCAGCTCTTCTGCTCATCCTTTGTCATACTCTGCCACCTCCTTTTACATTCCGCAGCTATCTCTGTGGCCCCAGCAGGTTTCCCAGCATCGTGAAGCTCTTTCTTGATATCCATTCCGACTCTGCCAATATATAGTAAGAAGGGTGACGAGTTGAGATGTTCCTTGTCCAATAGCATATCCTTCACAGATTGCGTTCCACCAGGTGGTCGGTCGCTGATCCGATTCATGTGTGCAACAAGTCCGTCCTTGAATCTCTCGATTACATGCGGCACGCTCTCTCTCATGCTGTCCTGGCTAGACCACTCGGCCATACTGTGTCCAAGCCCACTCATTATGGGGTCGGCCCGGAAGGTTTCTAGCAATGATCGATCGATGGCAGGGCCAGTCACGCTGCCTGCGCCATCAGAGGGACAATCAAACAGCTCGATCCAGAGCATGAGTTTCCGCCTTTCATTTTGCGCAATCAGGTTGTTGAGAAATTGGAGGCAGGTAATGAGGAGTTTCTTGACTGTTAAGCGTAGCATCAGCATGGGTCAATTTCACTGGAGACGGGATCACACTTACAATCGTTGACCACCAACTGAATCTTTTGATCATCCTCTTTCGTCGTGGCCGCGCCTCCTCCTCGTAAAGTGGCCTTGATGCAAATGGTCACCAACTTCAACACACTCTCATCCACATGTTTCTTCCCCGCCATCTTCTGGGCCTGGTTCCCAATGGTCAGAATGTTCCTCCCAATCCCAAGCATATTATTCACTCTTCCTACATCCTTCACCAAACTCGCGCAGTTCGTGATCAGCAAGGCGGCCAGTGCATTCTCCGCGTCCTCAGTTGTCTGTCCAGCTGGTTTGGGGTAATTGAAACAGCTCTCCGTCAGACAAGTTATGGCGGCTTCGAGGGTTTCGTGTAGGTCGTTCCAGACATTGGGATCGATAGCGAGCTGTTCCCTGACTTCGACTTCGCGAGCGGTATCTTGTAGCAAGCGACGAAGGATCTTGTTGTCAAAGTTGTCCATTGTTGTAGGGTCCATGTAGCCATTTCCCATACTCTTGAAGTGTACGATTAGCGGTTGAAGTCCCAGGCGGAAGAGAGTGGCATGAGGTTGCGCCGGGGGAGGCTGGAAGCTATCGCGGTGCGGTTCGTCCATCTCGAGTTGTTGGGCTAGTCTTCGTGCGACTTGGTGCTCGCTGTAGAGGTTCGGGAAAGGCACTTGGTATGAGAATCCGGCCCACGAGTTGTGTCTAGGTCGCGGCATACGTGTGGTGTTTTCGGGTGCTGATCTCGGTACATGGAAGCTGGCGAAGCTCTATGGCTTTTCTCGCTCGGGGGAGATGTGAGTTCGCTGGGGTTTTATAGTGGAGAGTTGCGACTTTTGAAATTCGAGATGCGATGCGCCAACTTCGACGCCACATTGCGAGGGTCCAAATTATTTATCCGCATCCGCATTCGGACGAGGCTAGACGAGACAAGGCTGACAGCAGGCTGCTCGACAAAATTTCCTGTCATGCGAATGCACTTCACTTCTGGAAGCAAAAGAAAAGTCAAAGTCGCCAGAGATTGATGTTGTCGCCATCGAAATCAAGTTCAAAATCATTTCCCGCCCAGAACAATGTAAGAGTCGCGATTGATTTGCTGTGGAACGTGTAAAGTTAGGCTTCTGATCATGAGTGCTGTACTGGCAGGCTAAACTATGCATCTATGGTTGAAAATAGAGTCTCCGCGAGCTCTATTCCTTGATTCTACACACCCTCGCCGACCTCTAGTGGCTCGTTGTCTTCTACAACTTCTGCTTCTTCTTCTTCATCCTCCTCCAGATCAGCCTCGCTGTCTTGTTCAATTTCTGCTTCTTCTTCATCCTCCTCCAGATCAGCTCCATATTCCCGCTCCACAAGTTCACCTTCCTGCGCCCATTGCAGCAATCTCTGATGCAAATCAGCCTGTCCACTATCACTGCAAAGATTTGTGCGTTGGAACTCACTCGCCAGATATATCATATTCCCTTTCCACTCACATGGTCGAGCAAACATGTCCTCATCAGCTTCCACACGCGATATGATGATCACCGGCTTCTCCCAAGGTTTCATGGCAACACTTGTATCACGATTTGAGTTCTCGAAGCGCTGAAAGGCGTCAATGAGAGAATCATCTGCATCGCCTGTTACAAAGGGATCGGGGGCACAAATGACACGAAGATGGAGGTGTGAGTAGGGCTGGGGTTGAGTAAGGTCCTCGTAAGACCGATGGCTATAGACGTCTACGTGGACGATCGATTGACGTAAACTCGGGACGTTGAACGTCGAGGTCTCGAGATGGTGGCCATTGAGTGTGTCGAAGTAGAATGGTAGGAGATTGAGCCAGAATGCTTGTTGGAGAAGGCCTGTATCTGCGATAGACTGCGGAGTCGGGGGATTGTAGAGCAGTGAGCGGAACACTTCACGTGTAAAGCCTCTTCTGTCTGACATAGCTTCGTGGTTATATGTAGTGACTATGGCGTGGGTCAATTGTCTGAAGGTCAGTGGGTTGGCCGTGATGCTTTTAAGCTGTTTCGAGACAGCAGAGGTTTGTTCGCGGCTGGCATAGGCTTGAAAGAATGCAGGGAGCAATGGATGTCTTTGTCCTCTTCTCATTGTGATCGGCAGAGATGCTGCTTGACCACAGGCTTTGGTACAGATCCCTCAAAGGAAAGCAATTCTGGGTGTTTGAGTTCTGGGGTTATCGAAGCGCGCCTGGAGGCAACAGACTCAAGCAATCACAACCAGAATCCCTGATGGAAACCAATGGGCAATCGTTGCTAAAAGTCGTCGAAGTTGAGGTCAGCCTCAATATTCAGATAAATTGCTGCCAGAGATTGTTCTGTTTTGAGCGCACCACCGGGTACATGATGGCTCAACAGGTGATTGCCATTGGAACAAGCTGCATGATTTCCGCGATGGTGGAGGGGAAACAAGAGTGTAATGTCATCATGAAGTGATAAAGCGAAGCACGGTGAAGGCCTCAAACATGACTCAGTTCTCGGATAGTGCGCATAGAATGGCAGATGGAGGAGAGGCGAAGTCAGCGTTGAACATCCCAGCACGTGATACTATCGGACAGTCCATATCTCATCACGTGAAACTGCCGGCCTGAACAGATTTGTCTGGAAATCGTTGGGTATTGCCTCAGTTCCTATGCATTGCAGCTGTGCGAATCATAGATGTATATGAAAAGTTTTATCATGTCAAGCTATCTGTTCAAGTTGCGGAGTGCTCAGGCTGCCAGTTGATGCCTCAACCCCAAACGCGGCATGAGAAGCGACAAAACAACAACCTCCTTCCTGGCCTCTTTCCACTCGCCATCATCGGTTTGTCATCTTACAGACACTCGTCCGTATATTCCATGGTATCTTGCGTGCCGTCTGCCTCTCGTTGATGTGATGCTCTGTTTTCACACTCCAGACAAGGCCAACAAATCATGTACGGGAAAAGCCTGATGAGATCGAGAGACTCACTCCAATGCCCGGGATTATGGTAGAAACATGCTGCAAGTAGAATGAGTGGAAGAAGGAGAAGTTTACAAGGGTCAAGGCCATCTCAGCCTGCTGTTCTGTATCACCTAGCATGAAAGGCGCTGATGACAGACAGATATGCAATGTTCAGAGGGTTTTCCTAAGCTGGTCTGCTTTCCGGATAGGCGGGCTCAATCGAACTTTGGCATCATACCAACATCGGGGGTCTGTACGATATCATTATGACAGAGGGATGTGTCCAAATCGATCTGACAGTTCGGTAATAGTATCGCATTCAGATTCCTCCTCTCGCGGATGTGACATCGCACTTGATCCTTTGATGAGTATATACCATCGGAGACTGTTTTGCAGATTCACAGGTAACAAACCAGGAGCACAGGAAACCAGACGGACGGCTATGTCGTGCAAGTTGTTTGCTTTGATCGTGCCACTTCGTGTCCGTCAATTGATCGTGCCGTTAAACATCAGAGCTTCGTGTCACATTTCGTGGTGTGGCCCCCGGGAATAGTAACCTGTATTTGAGAAAACGTCCAGATTTCGATCTCGACACGATACACAAATGCAATGCCGTGCTGTCTACGCTCTCAAGAATCGACATCGGTATCGACCACCGCTTTCGACGCCAATGCCAGCCACAGGTTTGAGTACATCATGAGAGCTATATAGAAGACCATTGACTTCCGAGTTCAAAATTCAAAATCTCACAAACACTAGCTCGCGGTTCTGCCGCTCTCTTCGCCATCACGAGATGCGTTTTCAATTTTTGCACGCTTTTATGGTACTCGTGACAGCAGTCTGGTGTATTGATTTACCACCTGAGGAGGGTTTATTGCCGGTCGGGACAACAGCCTTCGGTGTGGGTCTTTCCATCTGCCACTTCGGCTTGTCCCTGATTAACTCGAACAGATATACTACTGTACAGAACCGCATTGGAAAGGAAGTTGTAGGTGGCATGAAATGACGCACGCTGGCGAGGAATGTCAACGTTTCGAAGGAGTCTAGTTGGTACATCCAACAATCATATAGAGGCAACTCATCGACCATTTCTTCAGTGCCAACGGTATCGGCTCAATGGGAGCAGACCTCGGGCTTTTCTGCTGGGCCTACAGGCGAGTAAAAGCGACGTCGTTCTGGTTGCGTTTTGCTAAGTCTCACCAGTAGCGCCGTGTGTAGTGTCGAGCCGTCTGATGAGGGCTACCTGCGTGGCATGGGGTTTCGCTTTCCAGGACACGATAATATTTCTTGGCTTCCCTGGGCGCCACCTGGAAAGTTGCAGAGCTTTGCCTGCAGGGTGGACAACACAATTGTTCAAGGTGCATGATGAAGCGTTGGTGCCAGGCTTTTGCAGCTACGAGCCAAGTGCCATGTGCATGGAATTGGTTGCATTTGGAATTTGGTTGAATATTGCTTGAACACTCATTTCACTGTCTTGTTATTGGCTATCTCAGACGGAAGACCACCTCCTTTCAATTCTGATTCAATGTTAACGGTGGGTCACGCCTCTTTCCACTACAATTCCGATTGGCACGTAGCACCATAACAATTGTCACACCAACAACTACGCTCGTTCGGAGAATACAATAATCCACAGGCTAGACTGATGACACTCTCGGACAGCTCGTGGTGTGCTGTGGCAGACAGCCTCTCGCCACGCCAATGCAGCTTTGAACCTGATACCGAGCGACTCATCTTGTGTCCGGCCGGTTTGAGTATATAAGAGAGAGGTTCGCTTCGGTTGGAGCAATGTCGACCTTCTCAGACTCCAGTAGTCCAACAGCTTGGTTACAAACACCAAACAGCATTACCACGATGTTCTCTACCTGCCTCAAAACCACAAGCCTTGCCCTTCTCGCTCTCCAAGGAACCTCCGCATGGAGCATAGACAAGCACCAACGAGTCTACCGAGACATTATTGAGGCCGCCCACATCCCCAGTGCTTTGATCAAGCAACAGATAGCTGCAGTAAGACTTCCCAAGTCCGAGGAACTCCCAATTGCTAAGCTAATCGACCTCCCACACAGGTTTCCCTCTTGGGATACAACAGGCTAGGAGCTGAGATCACCGTGGATCCCGATGTGAAGCTTTGTATCAACCTAGCCGAAAACCTGTACATCCATCCTCACAACGCTCTCACTAAACACTACTGAATCCATCCATCTAGCCGCCAGAAACTCACGGCCGTCAGCATCAAACCAGGCTATGTCTGCGACTTGTTCTCGTGAGTCCATCCCCACTCGCCTCTTCTCTCTCCTCCCACTAACCCGCCGACGTGGATGTAGCGAATATCCTCACTGATTTGGTAACAGGAACCCCAATTGCGACCCAGACGGCGATGCCAGGTACGGCTTCACATCCGCCGACTCCACCTCCCTCGCCAGCCCCCCCTTCATCGACGGCTGGGACGTCAAAGCAGCAAGTCTGCACTGCTACGCCACCGTCCGCGACTCCTTTTTCGCCCAAGACGAACGCGGCCACGCCCTTCAAGTTCACGAAACCAGCCTCGAGGCAGAGGAAAAGAAGCCATTCGTCGGCGTCGCCCACTCGGTCGATGCTAGCAGCCTCTCACGCCGAGCAGAGGGAAACAGGGTAAGTATCCACCCCACTCACCCAAACAAGCGTATCAAGCACTGACAAAAGAAAAGGTAGAACTATGGCCCAACGATAAATACATCTGGCTCCTGCCCATCGACGCCGGGACGAAGGGATGCTGGAACCTATCGGATGAAATGCAAGTCCACCCACCCTTTTCCATGCCCCACTCCCAGCAATCCATCGCCCTTACTAACAACAGCCCCAGAGCCGGGAGACTCTACCGTGTCAGCATCCCCGCGGGTTATACCTGTGATTTTTTCTCGTACGTCTCCCTATCTCATCCCTCCTCACTAACACCACCTCCCAACTAACACCACCTCCCAATCAACACCACCTCCCAACTAAAACCACCTCCCAACTAACCCCCATTCCCCAACAGAAACAAAGACTGCAACTGGGACGGCGACGCCAGATACGGGTTCAGCAGTGCCGATGGCGAATCCCTAGCCCAGCCGCCGTGGGTGGACGGCTGGAATTCAAAGTTGACGAGTCTACGCTGTTTCGAATCTGTCATGCAAGGGCCACTCGGTCGTGCTGGGGCGGGGAGTCTTCTTGGGTGATGAAGTCAAGGAAAGGGCGAGGGGGGAAAGGCTTTTGGAGAAAATGAGGGAGGAGGAGGGGGGGGTGAGGTATTGATGCGGTGGGGGAAATTCATGATGGTGTTGGTGACGGTGGAGGGTGGATGGTGGATTGTGGGTGACAATGGATGATGGTGACAGTGGCAATGGTTCGGGATAGGATAGGGAGAGTGTGGAAATTCAAGAAAAATGAAACAATACTTGTCCTCATCCAAGAACCAACAATTCATCAACTCGCAAATTTCCCGATTTATTCATCGGAGAGCTTGGCAGGGGGTCGACAACAACTGAATACGTGCATTTGAACGGTAAATTACAAGTGCAAGTCTGTCGGAAAACGTCGAAACAACCCTCTTATCTTTTTTCATCCCGGGTATCTAAACATTGTAAATATCAAGGCTGGGTCGAGCACACCTCCTCTCCTCCTTTCTTAGCCGTGAAAAAGGAAGGCCCGGTGCACAAAACGCCCGCCTCTCATGGCCAATCTCTTGCGATGACGTATCGACTAATTGTACTTCATTCTTCATTCTGAGGGAGACCAGCCCAACCATCTCGTCCCCGTAAAGTTCTATGAATGTATTAGTTGTAGGTTCCTCACGGTCAAGTTTTATGGTGTACTCACATGAGCAACATCCGTTAGAAGCGCACGGCCTCGAGAAGTTGGGACCGCATCCACACCTTCCTGATGATCCGAGTTTCTGGGCTTCGCATGGGCATTGGCAGTGTGTGATTTGTTCCGTAACATTGACGGGTGAGGTGTCGATGTCCATTTGTTCCATTGCGCTCAAATCCGAATTAGATGCTGCTTGGACGGCGTCTGGTTTCATCATATTTTGCTGAGGGGGGTTAGCCTTTGTTCTCATGAGGTGCCTGGGGACTTTCTCTACTGACGTTTGGGAGGGCCATGGAGCCTGTTGCGAGAGCAAAAATGATGGTTGGTATTGAGAGCCTCATGGTTGTGAGGAAAGAGGTATGTTGTTTCGAAGGATTTGAAAATGGCGTTGGCAGAAAGCTGGCAACTGGTTCGTTTGACGAGGTCGAGGTGGCAGTCGAGGGGGATATTGCGATTGTCAGGCACAGGCGTTGCGGAGGCGGTAACCACGAGGGTGGAGTCGTATAGTCAAGTCGTGGGCGAGAAGCGCTCAAGGTCGGAGGATATTTCGAGACTGTCACCGTCCGTGAGGTTGTTACTGATGGTAAGAACAGATGTTGTTGGGGGGAACCGGCAGTAATGTCCGTAATGGGCCAGAACAATGGACAGCGATTGAAGAGTAGGATAATCCTATCTATATGTAGAACAGATATCTAAACCATGGACGGCGAAACCTAAGAATAGAAAGTGTCAAGTGCACATGGACATGGGCATTAAAGAGATGAGTCTGATGCTGGAGCGTGGAGAAGTGAGGAAGGGGTAGCGACGAAGAGATTTGAATTTGCGCAGGATTCAAGGCAAGACGGCGGCGACGGCGAATGATAACGACGGCAGTAAGTGTGCAAGCCGGCCGGTCATGTCTAATTGAAACTCAATGCACCGGGTTGAGGTCTGTTGAGCCTGGACATGTCCTTACCGTTTACTCAATATATATTAAACCTGATGAAACCTGGCCCGTCAACCACAACCAGTCGTTAGAGTATCGTGGCCGCCACTGCATGACGCGTATGGGAGATTGATTAAATTCTTGCAATTACTGTGTACTCCAGGATTTGGTGCAGTGTGATCTTCCAGAAGGTGTTGGCGGGGGTCCAGCACCTCGTTGTCGGTTAGCAACAATCGATACGAATGCGTTCGAGAAGCTTGACATGAGCTTTATGCCTGTTCCTGGCAGAGCATCTGGCCGTCTTGGGCGAGGAAGGACTCTTCAGTTGTAGTCGCAAAGGGCCGCTGAACGCGTTGTCCGGCCTGCATCTATTGCGAGCTCCTCCGCATCACAGCGGGATATTGAATGATTGAAAGAGCTCTTGCGGTGGGCTCCTCATGGCAATATCGCGGTCTGTAGGGGGTGGAGGTCGCCTTTACTACACAGTACCACTGTACCACAGTAAGCAATATCGTGAGCAGCCGAGTACCCGCGAGGCCTGTGATGATTCCCGGCTCTGATCTGGGAGGATGGGTGGAGGAACGGAACGGAACTGTCGGATGGCCAGAACAAGCAAAAACGGACTAGTTAGTGCATGGCAACGAGACATACAGTACCTTATTCATATTGGAGAGCGAGTCGATCAAAGATCTCAAGGCCTAATAAATATAGTGGACGACAAATGGTGTGGTGAGGGAGAGGGGTCGCTAGGTGTCATAGCTGGGGGAATCCGTTGTAAGGGTTAATTGGCATCCCCCTATCGCCTCCCTTATCAAACCACACCCAACAAGCTACAAGTGTACAAAGGCTAGATTCGTTCGGTAGAGAAAGAAGAGGTAAAGAGGATAGAAATGATTCGAAGTTAAAAATTAGCTTGGGTAGTAGAAAGGAACGGCGTATAGACGAGCAGATGCATGGGCCAAGGCAGGGGTATGAATCAACCTTTATTCCCCCAGCTACCAAAGAAGGCACGGGACAGTGGAATGCATTGGGTCGGCTTTACGCAGGTGCCACCCCATTACTTGAACAGGTTCTAAAAATACATCGTGTCCTTTGATCCAGCGACTTTTTCGTTCTCCATTAGCAAGTATCCATTGCCAAACCAGGCTCAAGAAAAAGGACCGCTTCCCAGGACAGAGTTGAAATCTGGCATCTCAAAAAAGCCGTCAAACGGCGCAAAGCCTTCCATGAGATTCGAGTCCACCAACGACGCGTACAGATCCTCCTTCGACATCTCAAACTCGGCTAGAAGATCGCTATCGGACAGCAGCCCTGTGTCACCTACCGGGTGATGGTTTTGCGGGTCCTGCAGACCTTCTCGAGGTTCCGGAGCTTGCGTAGCTTTCTTCGCAATATCGAGAACCTCCTGTACGATTTCGGCGCAGCGTCTAGCCACGGTAACCATGTTCATGGATCTGAAGATCTCGAGACTCTTCTCTATGTTAGCGATAGCGTGGTTATGGTCGATGGTCTCGATGTTTGACAGCACGACATATAGCAGGATCATGCTGGCGTACAAAGTGTACGTCGTATTGTACCACCTGTGTCTTCATTAACCACCTGTAGCGAGAGTAGATATCCGCCTGGTCAGATGTCACTCACCATGTACGGAAATACGGCCTGTGTTTGTACATTTCATACAGCGACTCGATGGTGTGGCATGAAGCCGTCACGCAAGCTTGAACATGACCCTGGTAGGGATGGGGATCGGAAGCTGTAGCCGCAGCTATCAGAAAAGGGCGATGAATCAAGATTCGTGAATTCAAGAAGCCTCGATTGAGTTAGATGAATGGCATAGACGTCTGATACAGCAGGCAACTTACGATTCCGGAGAACGACTTTTTGCTTGGCTACCCATTCAGGCTCCACCAGTGAGGTTTTGTCAAAGTCCAGGGCCAGGGGTAAGTTGCTCTTCCACTGCATCAACCTGCGATCAATTTCGAGACACTTGCCCGACCTTTCGGCCAAGGACTTTGGATCATCGGATTCGTAAATCTCTTGCGACAAATGATCCATGAGCTGGGCCAATGCAATCATATGGCTGGTGAAAGCTTGTTTAGGGTCTTCTGGGGCCTGTCAACCAGTCAATAATGTATGCTTCAACTAACATAAGGAGCACTTACTAGGATATGCGGAAATTGCAATCGATAACGACTGGGCTCGCGGAGTGAAGATTCACGCCCAGCGGACGCACACATCTCACTGTTCAGGTTAGACTCATACAAAAGCGTCGACCTCGACGAACATACATTTCGAACGAGTAAAGGTTCCTGAGGGTGCGATCAGTATCTTTCCGAAATAATGGGGTTCCGCTGTACTTACCACCATAGTGCACTGGCTTGAGCAGCTTCGGGACCGGTATAGTTGGGTATCCCAATAGCAAGTGCACTTCTTACCGCCATACCGCAATAAAGGTAGCAGCTGTGTGGTTTCAGCGCGTTCTGACAGAAGACCGCCTGTTCCGGTAAGCTTCAGCTCAGGCCCAAGGAAGTAGTCATGGCACACATACCATGAGTAGCAAAGTTTGCGTACCTTCCAATGAGCATGCTTCGAATACATCGCCCAGATTGGTCTTTGCTCGTTCGAAAAACAACCTGGCCAGTTTCAAGGGCGGATATGTTGGGGCACGGTTACTTGGACCGCCTGCATATTGCTCTGCCTGGCGGACCGTCGTAGTATCACGCATGAACAAAGCATCCTCGCCCGCATTGATGGCCCCGATGGCCAGGACGGCATTGAAAAGTGCTAGAAAGCCAGACTGGCCGCCTTCCGATCGCGCCGGAGACTCCGCCATATCCCAGATCTCATTTTCACATCGCAACACGAATGAAGTTTGATCAAGAATTGGGTGTACTAGATGCAGGTTTTGAAAATACAGTCTCACGCATTCCTTTTCGATATCAGAGTTCGACAGTAATGCGAAGGGGCCCGATGTAGGGGTCAACCCAGCAGATACAGCCGCTTCGGATATGGAGTCGTGCTTAAGCGAGGTGTACGTCGTCAGTGAAGAGCTGGGTAGATTGTTTCGGTTCGACCGACTTATGACGGCGGAGCCATTCTGTTGTACGACTTCGGTCGTTGCCGAGCTTGGAGAGGACACAGGGAAGTCGGAACTATGCAAGAGGTTGACAATTGATAGATCTCGCGCATCTCGTGTATTGCGAACATCAGGCTTTCCCGCAGCTTTCGTAGTCCCTTGCGTCCTGGCTCGAGAGCGTAGTCTTTTGAGAAAGCTGTAGATGCCTGTTGGTCCGTAGAATTCGGTCCCCTGAGTATGACGATTCACCTCGCCGAAGCTGTCTGAGCCCGCCTCAGCGTCATGCTGCGGCGTTGAAAAATCAGTCGGGTACGACGCTTGCTGATCGTTGGGATGTTTAGGCGGCTTCGATTGCTTTTATCGTCGTCAGTGACAGAACTCCTCATTGCACATTCACAGTCATCAAGTTCTGCCGCCCCGAACTTTCCATCACTAGACTTTTTGAGTCTCTCTGGTGTGCAGCAGGGCGAAGCTTACAGAACTGCGTTAAGAAAGGCGGGAAAACAATATTGACTGACCCACTGTGGTACACTGGAGCTTTGCGGATGGAACCCACTTCTGTGGTGGCCAGAATTGAATTCCAAGATGGGACTTCTATGATGGGGACCAGGAGTCGCAAAGAAATTGTGTTTCTTGATGGCGCCCTCGATTCCGTCTCCTGCAATTGTGTTTTAGCGACAATCTTTGTGGGTCGTACTTGTTTGCAATTGTGAGAAATAACAAGCGCAGCATCTACGCTGGTAGCTTACGATTATTTGCTACTTTACAGCTCCAGAGAGAGTTGACCAATTCAGGATCCCACGGCCTCCAGAACTCACCATGCCTTCTGCGAGCTTTGGTGACTACTAGTAGCTGAAAATCGACTTCGACAAATTGACGGCAACTTTGAAAAGTAGAAATTTATCGACAGCGATTTTCAGTGATAGTTGACGAGCCTCGTTCATTTGAGCCTCAATGAATGCAGAACTGATGAAGCCACGGTGGAATTGAGGATACGCGCGACTAGGAATAGATAATGAACCCATCATCCCCTGGACTCCTGGAACAGACTCACCTTCCTGCCTTCCTGCGTCAGTGGGAAGAGGAATGTCCAAAGATCTATAGCGGCAGTCCAACGTTCGTTTGGAACAATTCGTACAAGGCGACAGCTGATCACACTGCAAGCACCGCAGTCAGTAAGCAGATGGCCAACAAATCGGAGCTCGGGGAAGCAATTACACGTAGTTTTCTGGAGCGACAGCTCTCACAAGCCAACAAGGCGCGAGGATGCCTCTTTCGTTTCTGGCCGGCCGGATGATCCGACGGGCCAGGAGGGACGTCTTGAGGAGAGGTGGCCATGGTGGCACGACGACAACGGATGTAAACGGAGGGGCCGAGGGGGCTGATGGAGTTGCTTTTGAATTGTCCGGGACAGACATGAGTCTGCTAAGCCCGTTTCAGAAGTATGCCCCTGCTATTGCGCAACCTGGGTCTTCTATATATACCATAGTACATATGTATCCTGCGCAGCCTTCTCCCACCTACCCTCTGGCTTTCGAAGACTCATTCATGCGCTTCGTCAGCTGGGTCCTCGGCCGCAAGAGTCAGCCTCAAATAATGTGCTGCTACCATCGAAAATATCACTCAACTAGCTGAATAAGGAACTCAAATCAGTGTTTCAAGCTCAGCAAAAAATCCTGTTCCAACGAATCAACCATGGAAGATTGGGCACCGCATCGAATTTGATTTCTTTCCCTTGGGGTAGAGGTGTCCATGTCGGCACTCGCTTTACGGGCCGGTTGTGTTTGCCCACTCTATCTGTTGGACTGGGCTTTTCCGACGACGATACCCCCAAACACGGAACGGAGATTGAGACGTCCAGCCTTGCCCCGGTTGGAAGCTATGGCCAGGATGGGGCAAGCATCCATAAGGCTGAAATGCACGCGCGATGACCATCTTCTCCAGGTCGAGGGATCGACTGTAGAGGGCTATTAATCTGACTTGATTCTGCTTGGTGTAGGAACGGACGAGGGAAGGCAAGTCTGGCTTCTCGACATCTTCTTCATCAATATGTGGCTATCCGAGGAGGAAGCTTGGGAAATAAGTGATGGTGATGCTGAAAGCTGATATTTGCTTGACAAACTTCCGAGAAGATACAGAATTTCCGCTTTTCTAACCGCGACCATCGCCATCAGACAGTACACAGGATCGACCACATTGAATTCGTTATACACAGACACGCGCATTTCTCGTACTTGGACTGAGAGAGGAGTATCACTGGATCATATCGGACGCTTTCCATCCCTCATTAAAAAGCCAACACACAGGAGTGCCGCCAGATTATCGAAGCCATGACCACAGCCGTTCACACATCAATCTGCGAACGCCTCAAGACAAGGATAGCTTCATCTCAACCTTCCGCGAGCTGAATGATCAACCCACTGGCCACGTCCAAGAACGGGAAAGGACTGGTAGCCCTCTTGTCACCAACAGCTCTGCCCATCGGTACGAGCTCCTCCCTCTGTCGCACCTTGGCCCCTTCTGGGACCGTCTCGCCATGGTTAATTTTCTTCCACATCCACTCGCCCCCGCCATCGACGTAGGGATTTTCGATATCATGTACGGTATGGCCTTGCACCTTGATCTCACGGATAAACTTTCGCTCCAAAGCTTCGTAGCCGGCTGATTTGAAGTCAACCAAGTAGAAATCCTTCTCGATCGAGTAGAGTTGTATCGTTACGTAGACATAGACACTTTCCATGGGTTTCGTGTATTTGTCCTTGAGCATGTCCGTTGTTGCCCCGAGATCCTCACTGCTGGGCAGAGCGGCAATAGATCCCTCCCTGCTTGCATGCCCACTCCTCGTGCTGGGTGGCGTGCTTTCCGTGTTTTGTGCAGGAGAGTCTTTGAGAGCGCCGGTAGCCGGGAGATCAATAACGGAAGAGTGGGTGCTGGTGGGAAGAGCCACGCCTGGAGGAAACATGCCGTCTCTCTTGAACCTGGCGTGACAAACCCATGGGTCCTCCGGCACTGCGTAACCCCAATCATTCTTTGGACCGAAAGGCTCCTTCTTGCGCCCTCTTGGATCATCCTTCATCGCACTAGTGCGAACCCGAAGTCCGTGATGGTTCTTGTCTACATCTCCTTCCTCGTCAGACCAGATCTGTCCATCATCAGAGTCACGGCCACGGGAGCCAGATGAGGACCGTGATCCACTCCGGCTCCTTGACCGCGATCCACTGTGGCGTCTGCCTGGTCTCCGTATACGTGGGACCTCCCACTCAGCACCCATTGCACTCAATGCCTTGTAAATAGCCAGCATCGCTTCCGCGGGCGAATTCCTACTGCGGATGCCAAATTGCCATTTAGTAGCCTTGGGCTTCTTTGGCGGAAGAGGTGTCATGGCGTCTGGTTTGGCAATTTTATGCAGATGTAGTTGGCTTCCTCTGGCATGAGGTCTCAGTCTGTCGGTTGGCGTTGACTGGGCCGGTGCATTAATATCAGGCTGCATGTCGTCTGGGTTAGGCTTGGGGTGACCTTTCATATATGCTTCATGGAATCCGGGAAGCGATGAGGGCAGGACACCTATAGTCGTAGCTGGGCTACGAATGTCCAGCTGAGTCTGAGCGCTGGAGCCAGAACCACGGTGAGCTCGTTCGGACATGGGAGGAAAAGGTTGCGGTTGTGTAGGATGGCGGCCAAATGGACCAGCAATTGCGCTGAGTGGAGAAGTGGTGGGAGGAGATTGAGCGAGGAAAGGCTGCAGGGTAGGTTCTTGAGCAAGGAGAGCTGTGGCATGGTTAGCGAGAGCAGAAAAAGCATGGAGGTGAATGATGGACGTAGGACAGGAGCTTGTTTGAGCGAAAAGAGGGTTGCAGATGTGGACCAACGCCAGGATCAACTCATGTTGCAGTCGTGCGGTTTTCTCGCGTCGACATGAGCTCTTCCAGCATTTTTTTTTGTCTCCATCTTGTTCTCATGTCACTCCAAGACTTCAACCCTCAGATCCAAGACTCCGTAGACGAGCCGCGGCGGTCCCAAGTCCATCATCGTCAGAAAATACGTACGGTTCTCTTTCATGATTTGGTTCTCTCTGACAATCATGTAAGCGTCCTTGATTGCGCTGGGTTCAGTCTTAGACAGAGCTTCTTGAACATCGCCCTTGGCGTATCCCATCGTCTTTCCAAGTTTTCCTACCACGGTATCGTGAACCTTCTCTGCTATCGATGGGTCCAAATTGGGTCCCATGTTTCGAGGGTCTAGAATCGCGCCGTTCGGATCGACACCAGTGTCATAGAACTCTTCTGCGGGCTTTTGAAGGTATGGAGGGAGATCTTCAAGAAACCATTCATCTTCTCGGATCCCAGCAACGGTGATGCGGGTGACTGGACTGACGACAAGCATTTTCTTGATAAGACGGATCGCCGCAGGTGATAGATAATTCGGCGTCTGAAACTGGCCTTGTGCGATTTTTTTAAACAATGCCGGGATGTACTCATCGTCAAAGGGCAGACGACCACAGAGCAAGACATAGAGAATGACGCCGCAACTCCAAACATCGACCTCGGGGCCAGCATACAGTTTCCCTGAGATGACCTCAGGCGCGGCATAATTCGGACTACCACAACTAGTCTTCAGGAAATTGCCGTCAGTCATGATATTGCTCAGTCCAAAATCCGCGATTTTGACGTTGAGATTCTCATCGAGGAGCAAGTTCTCTGGTTTGAGGTCGCGATGGACAATTTTGTGTCTGTGGCAGTATTCCACGGCGCAAACGATTTGTTGAAAGAATCGACGAGCTTTCACCTCGGACATCCTTCCGTGCTGAACAATGTAGTCGAACAGCTCCCCGCCGGCATATTCGAGAACCATAATAATTTCATTGGGCGTGGTAATGACGGTGTACCTTTGGTGGGTCAGTAGGCAACGCAGTGGATGCAGAGCCAGCCACAGACTCACAGTTTGATAATATGAGGGTGCCGCAAGAGCTGTAGGTATTGGATTTCTCGCTCAATGCGACCAGCCATATCTCTGGTCACCAATTTTCTCCTATTGATAATTTTGAGGGCAACCTGTTGTCCAGTCACCTCGTGAATAGCCAGCTTCACCTTGCCGAAGGAGCCTTCTCCAAGAGTTCTGACCACTGAATATTGGCCCAGGCGCACTCCAGCACTCGTCCGCGACATGGCCTCGGATCTCTGGGTATTCCGGTGCTCGCGCGCATCTCGTTCGTTCTGTTGATCTTGCTCGGCGTTGATGGGCGGGCGGGGCCGATTTATATTTGTGGAGGAAAAGGACATGGAGAGGTCCTCGTCATCGAGGGTGGAGGACATACTGGCGGCGGGTTCTGGTGTGATCTAGTCAAGGAGCGATGTTGGTGCGAAGGACCGGCCACAATCGGCACTGTAGGAAACTCCTTTCGAGGTTCTATTCCATGAAGCGGATTGCTTTTGTCGCAACACGAGCGTGCTGATGTGGTACGGTATTTTACTTCGAGCTGCTTGATGAACTGGGCAGCCGCGCGTGATGTTGGGCACTGGTGAGGTCTCAAGTAGGCTTGGTAGGTAGGGATGCGGTGGTCGACGTTGGGTGCGTTTTACGATGCTGTTCTGCTCTGGTTTGCTCTGATTTGCTACGATTTGCTTCAGAGTATTTGTTGTGGTTCGGTGTGGCGATATGGCCAGTGTGTATGACTGGGAGATATGGACGATGGCGGATTTCACGAATAAAAATCGCTATCCTAGTGGTGTCGTATGAGAGAGGGAGGGAGTGGGAGAGAGGGACAGGAGGTTAACAGAAGTGGGGCTAAACGTGAACTCTGTCTTCTTGCTTCTGACAATGCTTTGCTCCTCCAGATGCGAATACTTCACCGTGGAACTACATCACAGAAAATCTGGACCCTTCCACCCTACTGGAAAACATCTGATCGCAGACGTACTGATAGCTGAAGGACGCTCCTACAGGGTACCAGGCTGGCCTTATCTGTGATTCTGTGAACGTGGAAAGCACCTCGGAAACCATGGCATAGCATGGTCGAGCATCAAACACGCGTCAAATCACCATTAGGCAAGAGTTTGGCCATCCTCCAAGAACTGCATCTTCACAACTAGTACGTCGAGCTTCAAAGAGGTACCCGTGGCCCAGAGCTTCTTCAATTCCATCAAAGCCACTCCTCGTTTCCCACAGTAATCAGCACGTACCCGGCCACGATCTCTGCTGTTGTTTCAACCTATCTCGGCTGCTCCCGAGACTGCAGTATAATAAATTGTGCTAGACATTTTCTATCGAGGATACCTTGCCATTCAAGTTTCGCGCGATATCCCGCATATATACAGTTCCATACCACATCATGGACCTTGCTACCAGTTATAGGTTTTATGTAGCATCCATACACGGATCTACCGCTCTGAGAACAGGTTTACCTTCTTTCCAATCTGTCAAGCCGCAAGGCTACTGAACTTTCGAGACTGATAGACGTTCCACATGTCCTGGAGGTGGCCCAACAATCCTTACGAAGACCCTTCATAGCTCAGCTGCAGTCATGGCATTTTCGAGCATCACGAACTACGAATTCCTCAAGCATCTCAACCTCGCCTCTGGACTGTCACTACCTATCGCACCTTTCGTAACTGCCCACGACCTTCGGGTACTCAATCTTCTGTACAGACGCATCGGAAAATTCATCCAGCAAAACTCGCGTCGTTATTCCGTGCTCATTCTGCCTCGAATACGGCGTCGGCTTCGTCTTGCGCTCTTCCTTGGGTTGCTTCGTGCTTACGTTTTTTGGTGGAAACAAGTTCTCTTTGACCCAAAATCGTGGTTCGAAAAGTTGGTCAAACGAGGCAGTATCAGTGGCGCCTGGTTCATTCTTGCAGCAGTCCAAGGAAAGGCATCTGCCAGACCACAGCGTGTCGCTCAAACAACAGCAGCGCCAGCATATTCCCCGCACGAGATAGTCATTGGTATGCCCATGATTTCGAGTCCCAACATTGACATTGCTGACAACCAAAGCTCGAGAGACTACGGAACCGTTGTTCCCACTATATGGCGTCATCGCCGATGATTCAACTTTCGAGGCTGTCCAAAAGCTCATGCCCGAAATCACGGCGTATGCTGTGAAAAATCCTACCTCGTTTGAAGCAACATCGAGAAACATTGACCGCGGTAATGTATTCAAGCATCTTACCGAACAGTCCAAGAAGTGGCCGAAAGTAAGCACGTCACACGAGATCCTGCTGCCGCTCAGCTAAATCGGATCGTGACAGCAAAAATACGTCCTTATCGGCTACTCTCAGGGCGCAGACGTTATGCACAACGCCGTTGCAAAAGGCCCAGCTCCAAGCCTATACCCCAGGATCAATTCGATGGTCATATTTGGTGATCCAGGTAGGCATGTCCTAGCTCCTGAGCTTGCCCAACTTACAAATGAGCAGTAGATAAAGAGGCCCAAGCCAAATCGCTCCTAAATCGAGACCCAGAGCCAGTTTTCCCACCAGCCCTGTCCCAAGAATTACAAAAGAGATGCGAAACGGGTAAGCCAGTCTGCACAAAAGATGGCACAGGTCCCGAAGCTCGCCTCGCGTACTCCGATCCTGAGAAAAGATACATCAAAGCGTCTGCAGAATACATCCAACAACGATATAATACAGATAGTAAGACGAAACCACAGCCTAGCCCTAATGTGGTCGTTGGAGATAGCTCGGCAGCCCTACTGCGATTGGACAGGATCCTGGGCAACAGAGCAACCGGGACTGACGGATGTGGATTGCAGAGCGCAAAAGGAGATGCGCGTCCAAAGGGGCCGCCAGTGTTGGGTGGCATGCCTCCTGTTGCCGGTTCGTTTGCGGAGGCTCTGGATTTCTGAGTAGCTCTGGAATGATAGGGTATTTGATGGAGCACGACCGCGCTGGGAAAGAGCACTGAAATCATTGGTACGACTATGAGGAGATTCTGATCGAGAGAGAGCCAGAAGTAATTTTGTCTTTGTTAATGTTGTGTCCTCCAAATTGATTGCGACTTCGTTCCCTCCAAGCCTCGTTCGTTCGACAATGAAAGAGTCGGCGTGCGTGTAGTACAACATCAAGTATTCAAGTACCATTGCGGCTACACCGCAGATGTATGCAAGGTGTTCCTGGTTCCGCCACAGCAAGCTTTTTGAGTGGCGGGGTTCCAAGCTTCTGTCGGATGTTCCTTTCCCGAAACGTGTTCACCCTTTCGTACTCGTCGTAAAACTGAGATACTTAGCCACTTCTTCAGAGTCGCCGCTCTCCCTCCCTACGCCCTAATCATGGTCTTGGTTCCTTGCAATAGAAGCGCCGTAGCAATACGACTCAGTTCATCGTTACTCTGGCCAATTTGAAATGCTCGTATTTCCATTCGCAGCGTTCGTCGTGTTTCGATCGACACGCCATACGTCATGGATTACTCCCGTCTCCGTCTTCCGTCGCTAGCAGAACTACTTCACTTGCCTCGCGCCTCCTAGCGTTCCCTGCCAACCTGCTCCTCCTGTCTGCTCAATTGATCAGTGCTTCACAAAGACAGTGGTCTCTTACATGTACTTGAGGCTCCAACGGCCCGCACTTCAATAGCAGATCTCTCTTAGGATAGAGGTCGATCCTCGTGCACCATGCCCTACTACGCTGTGGCCCTTCTCCTCTTCGCGCTCTACTTTGCCTCTCGTCAAACCTATGGCTTGTACAGGAACATCCAGAAGGCGAAAGCTTCTGGGATTCCATACATCATCTCACCAATCTATGGCTATAACACAGTATGGCTGACCACAGGGAAATTATGGATGCCTCTTCTCAAACTCCTGCCGCCCTCCCTGACAGAGCCATGGATCGACCTGATTGAAGGCGACTGGACATGGCGCGTCCTCTTCGCGCCATTTGGACCGACTGGAAATCCCGGGACCGACACCTTTTTGATTGTCAACCCGGAGAACAACATCCTCATCACTGCTGAGGCGGAAGTGATCAGCCAGATCACGACGAGACGGAATGACTTCCCCAAGCCGATTTCTATGTACAAGAGTTTGGATATCTATGGCAAGAATGTTGTTACAGTCGAGGGCGCAGAATGGAGGAGGCACAGAAAGGTTACGGCTCCTCAATTCAACGAGAAGAGTAACGCTGTGGTTTGGAAAGAGAGTATCTTCCAGGCAGAAGAGATGGCCAAGAGTTGGCAAATGGGTGATGTCGCCCAGGCCGATGGATGTGCAAATGGAAAAGCTAGCAGTTTGGGGTATCTGGTCAGCGAGCTCAGCAAGGATACAATGAGGCTTTCTCTCCACGTCATCTCTCGTGCTGGATTTGGCGTGAGGTGCCTTTGGCCTGGTATTACAGATGCTGAGAAGGCAGAGGGGTCTATGGACTCGAATGTGATACCACAGGGCCACGAGATGAGCTACACAAACAGCTTGGAAACACTTTTGCATAGGGTTATTGCTCTCCTCTTAATGCCGGACTGGCTGCTGAGTGTGTATATCTGCGCCACATTCGAGGAGCAAACTAATAATGACCGCAGAATACGCGCCAATCAAAGCCCTCAACGAGGCACGTACATCTTGGCTCGAATGGGGGAAATACATGCACGAGATTTATGAACGCAACATGAAGATTCAAAAAGCACCTGGATTCCATGGTGATGACAGCGATGGACTCGATTTGATGGCGGCGCTGGTAAAGAACACTATCGGAAAAGCAGATGGTCTTTCTGAAAGCGAGATCATGGGCAATTCCTTCGTCATGTTTCTCGCCGGACATGAAACTGCAGCAAACACCATACATTTCTGCATTTTGTTCTTAGCCATTCGACCTGATCTACAGAAACGGTTACAAGGTATGAGACCACCATTCTGCTATCTCCACACATGACTAACACATCCTAGCCGAACTCGACGACATCTTCCAAGGCCGCCCTCCATCTCAGTGGGACTACGATACTGACCTTCCACGCCTTTTCTCAGGCCTCCTAGGAGCGATAATGAACGAACAACTCCGTCTCATCCCACCCGTTGTCAACATCCCCAAATGCACTCTCCCTGGCTCCTCGCAATCACTTACTGTAGGCGGGAAGGAATGTGTAGTGCCCGAGGGCACGATCATCAACCTGAACACGGTCGCTGTTCATCGTAACCCCAAGTATTGGCCGCATGGGCCAATGAGGAGTGAGGAGCTGGGTGGCAGGGTACATAAGACCAGCAATACCGCAAACGATTTGGAAGAGTTCAGACCGGAGAGATGGTTGTTGAGCGAAAATGAGAAGGGCGATGCGAAACTTGAAATCAAAGCAGAGGGTGAAGAGGTCGATCTCACACCTGACACGGCGTCGACTCTATTCCGTCCCGCGAAAGGCGCTTACATACCTTTCAGCGAGGGCTTCCGTGCTTGTCTAGGAAGAAGATTTGCGCAGGTAGAGATTTTGGCTACGCTGGCTGTCATCTACCACAGTCATTCTGTTGAGTTGTGTGTGGACGAGTATGCCTCTGAAGTCGAGATTGAAGGCATGAGTGGAAGTGAGAGAAAGGGGGCGTGGACGAAAGCGAAGGTGGAGGCGGAAAGGAAGATTAGGGAGGAGATGGGGACGATTATCACGTTGCAGTTGAGAGGCAAGGGAGTCAAGGTCAGGTTTTGTGAGAGGGGAAGTGAGAGATTCAAATTTGAGTAGAGACACTTACCTCTATCTGATTTTTCCACCTACTTCTCAATCAAGCTCTGCACAAGCCTTCGCATACAACGAGGCTTGATTACCAGGGAAGACTCACCTTTCGCACATGTATCAGTTGGCCATGGATCTGTCGCGGCCTGTTCGGAAAGCGTGCGGCCGAGATGTTGAGACGAAATGGTGAGAATTAACTTGCAAGCTGAGAGAGAGTGGTTCAGCCGCACCAAGACATCAGCTCTCGACACCAGAATAGAGAGACGGAGCCTATCAGAAGTGTTCCCCGCTACGCAGCCACAGTGAAGAGATCGCTCGGTGGTGATGCGTGTGGCACACTAAGCTGCAGTTTGCTTACTTAGTGTTTCACCGCTGCCATGAGTGCTTGTACATATATACCTGTGGCTGCTGCAGGCCCGCCCAAAAAGTGCCTACCCAGAGCTGATCATCCTGTCTATACTGATCATCCTGTCTATACTGACCATCCTGTCTGTACTGACCGTCCTGTTTATACTGATCATCCTGTCTATACTGACCGTCCTGTCTATACCGACCATGTCCAAGAGAACGCATTTCACGACCATCACCCCTCTGCCCCCGGGCATCACCAGGGGTAAGCACTGCCCATCCATGAAGTCATACCCCCGATGCGCTGACCAGCGCGACAGCATCTGTCCTCGAGACTCTGCGCAACCACTTTGAGATGATCGATCTCAATCCTCTCGTGATAGACCGCAAGAGGCAGGACAAAGCTCCTCCATTCGCCGGTCCCGAAGAATACCATGCGACATGGTACCAAATCACGGACAATATCAAAGGCCTCCCAGGCACAACCACATACCACGGCTGCTTCCACGATCTAGCAGACGGACTGCAGACCCACGTATACGCTCCAGCCGGACTTGATATAAGAGGGAAATGGCAGCTCGGTGGCACATTACCGGGAGAACCTACACAAACAGTGGAGCTGGGACTGAACATTCCGAAGCAAGGGCTATACCTAAGAGAAGACGTGGACATGAAATGCAACTTCCTCCTGACCTCGTTTGTCAAGAAGACGCTCAAGAAATCACACGCTATGCTCGTGGCTCGGTTGCTGGAGAAGGCGAACCTGCGGGAGGCGGCAAACAGCGATTCGAGGATCGAGGCATGGAGAAGCCAAACAGGCAGTGATGCTGGTTCGGACGTCGGCTCAGTCTATGGCTCGAATCGGTACAGTACCGCTACTCCGTCAGGTACCAGTGGCATGAGCAACTATGGTGGCCCAGCAGCGATGTCCCAGCACGGTTCAACGAGGGAATCGATTATATCCAACACCTCTCCTCCTTTACGCGGTCACTCGCCAGGTCAGGGCGATGCTACGTATCAGTCTCAGAACTTCCACGATCCTCGTCAGTCTCAGTACCAGTCAAACCAATACCCGTACAACCAAAGAGGTACTGATGTCAATTCACAACCCGCAGAAGCTGGCCCGTCTGAACTACCCGCCCACCACCCTCCTCAAACTGCCCCTGCTGAACTGGCTGGCTGACACCTCGACTTTGTTTACAATCTCATTTCCTGCCTTTGTTTTAACAGCGATTCACGAAATTACGATAGATACCAAGCATCAGTCGCCGGCGTCGGCTAGCAGAATGGAAATTAATTCATAATCACAATTCTGAATCTCGACTGAGTTCAGTCCGGCAAAGCTCACAACCGACGATTGATGATTGTCCAACCAGAAAACCAAGCTCTACACATCGCCTTGAAACTCCATTCTTCTTCACATCTCACCACCATCGATATGGATGGCATTGAGGAGTTACCCAACTACCACGCATAGGAATTCCAATACCTAGCTTCCCTCGAGCTTTGAATCCGGGGAAAATTGATAGTCTCCATCTCCTTCCTGTAAGCTTCCTCTACTTGCTGAAAAAGCTCCCCATAAAGCTCGTCCGCCGACTTGGTATAATCCACGACGAAACTCTCCTGCATCTCTGGAGGCGCGAGACTTCTCCAAGCGTATATCATGTCCCGACGATCCGTCGCATTCCTGCGTCGCAAATCGTACATCGTGTCCAGCATGGTGACCTCTTTGCACGGTCTGCCCGCCGCTCTCCTGTTGATCATCATACTCTGGTCCAAGATCTCGAGTAACGGGCTGAAGTCCAGGTCTTGCAGGCCCGCGGCTTCCCAGGAGGGAGTGATGACGGCGAATTTGATGCGACAAATGGCTCTGTGGGTGTCCGCGCCTTTGTTCAATGTCAGTTCCGACTGCCCCACTTTCAGAGTTATCTTGTTTGCGAGGGCGTTTTCTTGAACAACCCATGCCCGTTGGAAGTAGGGCCTCTTGAGGATGTCATTGAGCCCTGTGCGGATTCTCGACGACGTATACCTCGTCCAAGGCGGATCAGAGGCGAGGTCGTCTTCTCCAAACAGAACTGCCAGGAATGCAAGGCCAAAGCTCGACTTCTGGGTTGGCGCTCCAAGCCAGTTTATGACATTACACGCGCATTTATATATGTCACCCATCATCGCAATCTGCTGAGCACGCTCAGATGCGTCGGCCTGGTTGATACAGATTGCATCGACCCAGATAGCACGAGTTGAGGTCTCATCGCGAATTCCTTGCAAAGCCTCATACGTATTCTGGCAGATGGGGAACGGCTTTCCGAAAAGCGTCATGGATCTGGAAGCCTTGGTGCCCCAGACGTAGGACAAGGCCTCGTACCTCTGGTTCGTATCTTGCTTTTCGAATTCCTTGGTTATGAGCTGACCACGCAAAGGCGAACCTGGCGTGCCCGGGTATAGAATGAGAAGTCTGAAGGAGAATTCGTACTGCTGCAGCAGCGGTCTATGCACAAACTGTTCGCGAATCTCCCAGGGCTCGGCCTGGGTTACTTTAGCGATTATTCTTTAGAACGGGTTGGGGATTCACTTACTTTGGTAGTGTCTCGCTTCCTAAACCAAGTCATTGAAGGGAGAAAGCTGATCCTTGAGGCCAATGCGAATAATGCCGTCAAACTGGCGAAGAATGGCCGGAGGAACATGGATATCAGACCCCGTCTCGATGCCTGAGTCGTTCTAATTCTTCTCGCCATGTTGACTGGAGATCTTGAAAGTCGAGAGTTGGACAAGGTCTTAGGGTCCGGTCGTTGGCTAAATATTAGCTTCACAACCCACTCAGCCTCACGCTGTCCGACTGCCTGCGCCCAAGCAAGATTTGTTCATCGCTCAGCCCCCTCCATTTTCCGCAGACGGGCTACTAAGCATCAAGTGGCTGTGCTCTGCACGTCTATCCCCTCCAATCAAAGGAAAACCGGATCCAGGCAGTAGCATACATCCTTCAATCATCAAGGCGGCAACCCCTCCTCGAGACCGTCGTTAAAAAACACTATGTCGGATAAATGATCAGGACTGCGAACCGTATGGGACCGTTGAATGCGGCTACAGCGAGAAGACGAAGTAAATCATAACCACCGACGGATTTCCTATCATTGACACCCTCACTTCATTATTCATGACCAAAATTATATGCATCAACGATTAAAGATCCCATCGTGGTCTCCTCATCCAGCTTACTCCTCAAACCATCATCGCCTACCTCAGTGGCCACCGCTATGCTCTGTCTGTTTACTTGCAAGTTCGTTGATGGAGAAGAAGCGCTTGGGGATTTGCAAAAGAAAGGTGCGAGCCGCGCGAAGTCATCGCTGCATTATGTCGTTAGCCTCATTGATATACAAACTCGCCTCACCAATTTACTCAATTTCCTTGATATCCCTTTTTACTATTATCTTTTTCTCATCACTTCGGCATCACCTCCTTGCCAAATTCTTATGCAGCGTGTGCTCCCTCATGCCCAGACTGACCACCACGCCCAATGTCGCCACGCCGAGCATGGTAAACCACACTCCCTTCAACGCCCACATGTAAGCCTTGATCGCCTCCTCGTATACGCCTCCCTTCAAGTTTTGCACTTCACCGATGCTATTCCTCAACGTGCCGATGAATTCTTCGGCATCCGGCCGGTCTCCAAACCTCGCCCACAATTGGGATTTGAGGATATTCTGGAAGACCGCAGACGCGATTGTGATGCCAATAGTGGAACCCGTGGAGCGGAAAGCATAGGAGGCTGATGTGACAACGGCTTGGTATTTATGGTCGACTGCAGCGATCAGAGCGAGAAGCGTGACTGTGAGCATACCGCCGTAACCGGCACCCGCAAGGAAGAAATAGATGTATGGTGGTACCTGAGCAGTATTCTGGTCGAAGGTACCTGCGATCAATGCACCTGATATCAGAAGCAGGGATTCAATGAAGATGTTGAGGATGTAGTAGCGACCTGTAGCTCGCATTATATATCCTGAGCCGAGAGAACCGATGGAGGCACCGATTGACTGAGGAATGAGACGAGCCCCGGCTTGGAGAGGGGAGGAGCCAAGGACCTGGAAGTAGACTGGAGCATAATAGAGCAGCATGAAGGCAGCCATCGTTGTGAACCAGTTGGTTAAACAGGCGCATGCCACTGTTCTGTGGAGGAGGAGCCGGACTGGTATGACAGATTCGCTGGCGACTTTATCCTCGACGTAGATGAAGATGAGTAGGCCCACTCCTGACAGTGGGAGTGTGGCTAGGACGACGGGGTGTGTCCAGGGCACGATGTTGCCTCCTGAATTCAGTCCTACGAGGAGAAGGACAAGTGTAGACACCAAGGTGAAGGCCCCCAGGAAGTCAACGCGCTTGATCCGTGAGATGCTCTTTTCCTTGACTGGTATCTTGACCATGCATGCGACCAAGATCCCCGATATAGCGATAAGAGGCAGCTGGAAGTAGAATGCGAATCTCCAACCTTTAACATCATTGATCCAACCTCCATATACACCACCGAGACCACCTCCCAGCCCATAGCAGACATTGCCTAGACCTTGGATCAGACCCCGCTGCCTGAGAGGGACAAGATCTGAGCCCACGAAAGTTGAGATGGCCATCAAACCACCTCCACCCATGCCTGCTATCACTCTTCCAAAGATCATGAACCATTCATCCTTTGCAAGACCACATATGAGGTTGCCAGCGAAGAAGAATACGTTGGAGAAGATGAGCCCTGCACGGCGACCGAAGATGTCGGTCAACCGGCCCGAGATGGGTTGTAGAGCAGCATTGGCAATGAAATAGGCCGAGGCGAGCCACGAGAGGAGCGTGAAGGAATTGAAAGAGTTCGATATGGGAGTGGAAAGGGTGGCTATGATGGTTCCGTCTGGTGTTTGTTAGTATAGCTGTGTACAGCTGGTCCGGAATGAAAATACCCAGTGCTCCCAGGAATACACCGAGCCATACGCTGGCCATGATGGCGGCCAGCTTCTTCTTACTTGGCTCATCGATAAGGATCTCTTCGGGCGCGTCTTGTTGCTGTTCGATGCCGCGATCAGCCTCGATGGGCTCTGGTGGGACTTCTTGCAGCAGAGGAGTCGACTCTGACAGTCGACGTTGAGATCCTCGCCGTGAAGACATTGCCACTGTAAGGAGACGCTTCTCCCCCTTTCGAAATTCTTTGTGGTGGGTGAAGGCATGGCATTCTGGGGGAGTTCATCGCGGACTGGTTTCGCCGATGACGAAGGAGGCTGTCAGAAAGCCGCATGCACAAAATCCACCACCACTCCTCAACTCCCACTACTATTCCGATATCCTGCATTCGGACACCCCGAAGAGTGTTTTTCCGCCAGAGTGCAGTACAGTGTCGAAACTCAAGGCAGCAATGGCGAACAATGGCCGTCTTTCATCAAGCACGAGCATGGAGAAGGGCAGCTAAGTAGTGGAGCTTCTGCTCTGACATGAACCCACTCACTACAACCACCCCAACATGTCTACCCAAACAATGGACTGGCTAATCGAGAAGACCCGTGCTCACGTCGAGGAATACATGAAGCACTACGACCCGTCCCACGATTACTCCCACCTACTCCGTGTCCGCCAAACTGCCCACAATATCGAAGCCGACCAACGCAGCAGGTATCCAGAACTCAACATAGACGGCACCGTCGTTACCCTGTCAGCACTCCTCCACGATGTCGGCGATCGAAAGTACGTCAAAAAAGAAGAAGACCCCGCAACGCTTGTCCGCGACACGCTGCTCCAGTTCGGGGCACCTGCCGATCTGGCAGATAAGGTCCAGCTCATATGTACGAACGTCTCTTGGAGTTCCGAGGTCAAAAGCCCAGAGAACAAGGAAGCTGTCGCCAAATTGTGCGTGGACATCCCTGAATTGGCCATTGTGCAGGACGCCGATCGACTAGACTCGATTGGCGCAACGGGAATCGCTCGCCTTTTTGCTTTCGCTGGGGCACAATGCCATGAGCGCGGGTTGAGCACTGGTCACTTTGAAGAGAAATTGTTGCACATTACCACTCGTATGAAGACAGAATTGGGTAAAGAGCTGGCCGAGGAACAGACTGAGCGATTGAAGGTGTTCCTCGGCTGGTGGAAGACCGAGACGGACGATGTGGAGGGTTTGACTGAGGAGACTGCAAGACAGGAGAAGGCCGAGGAAGAAAAGTGGCTGGCGGTCGAGGAGGAAAAGAAAGCCTGGGTGAATGGTACCAGCAAGGAGCCTGACGAGGCTTTGTTCCCAGGAGGATGCAAAAGATAGGACTGGGTCGCATTGATGATTCTTTCACAGCTGGCATTCTGAAATTTTTTTGATGAAGAAGATGATACCCAGATCGGCACGTCTGACTGGAACGTGTGTTCCTATCAATAAACCGCGCGGTACAACAACTGAGTTTAGACAGCCAGGCGTCTGCTCAGACAGTTATCCAAAGATCTGATTCTGCACTCGTGCTTGAATCATGGTGAATTTATTTCTCTCTGTTGATGCAAGTAAGGAAAGGCTGACGCAGCGGCTGCAAACTTCCAGTCTCGTGTTCAAAATGACGAGTTGATGGCGGTTACAAATGAAAAGTGCCAGACCTCCAACCCAGATGCCATCATCTGCCTTCTCAAGGTCACATACACAATCCCCCACCAACCTCATTCAACCTGAAGCCCTCATTATATGCCAGCATTGTGAAGATACACTACACCCAACATCCCAACCCCTCTCAATTCCTCACCCCATCCCTACCCATCCCATCCCATCCCACACAAATCTACACCCTAACCTTCTCCCTCAACCCCTTCACCGCACCCCCAAATTTCTCCCCAATCCCTGGATTCGGTCCCGTTTTCTGCCCGACCTTCTTGGGCTTCGCATACGCTTTCGAGGTCTGCATGTGGATGGCCACGGCTATGGCTACGATGGAGAAGATGGCGAAGAGCCAACCCAGGAGGTAGGCGAGGAGGATGGGGTTTGCCTGCACGGTCGCGAGGGCGTTTGGGGTAAGGATTGGTTTGAGGAATTCCCAGGCCATTTTTCTTCCCTTCTTTTTTTTCGGGCGGGGGCCGAAAGGGTGAGAGGAGGTCTTTGAAGAGCGGAGAGAAGCGTGGAGGTCAGGGCTTGGTTGATGGAAAATTGGTAGTATGGAGTCGAGGCGGGAATTAGGGAGCTCCTGGCTCTGTTGCGAGAATTGGATAGTGCAGTGGTAGGGATAGCCGGCTATCGAGCGTCGAGCGCTGTGGAGAAGAATGTTAAAGAAAGTGTATGGGTCTCACTGAACGCTGCAAGATGGCTGTCGGACTCTAAAAGGCGCTGCCGATTGCGTGTCTAATGCATGCTTTTCCTCCTGTGCTCCTGTCGCCGAGGCTTGGTTAGTTGGCTGCAGGTGAGCGCTACGAGTGGTTCGTCGTGATACTTCAGGGGCCATTCGCTGCTCGGAGGGTTTCAGCTTTTGCCTCCTGAAACTGGCCTTGGTTCATTCACCCCGTGGATCTCGTGAACATGGTCAGCGAGTCGTGAGCGACGATAGAGGGTCGAAGATGGAGTGGTGAGTGAAGAGTTCCCATCGTTTTGCGGGTTAGAGTCCACGGGTGGAGCATCGATACGCGCGGTCATGTGATGTGCCAGCATTTGCGTAAAGTGGGGGGAATGAAATGAAACCTGGTTGGTCTGGAAAAAAGGGAAATTTACAGCGCCTGTAATCAGCACCATCACCATCCTACACAGTAATAAGACATGCAAGGATGAAGAGCCGCGAGCGAATGGACTTGAGAACAGCTTCTCTCAGGAACTATTGAACAGACAATTCCTAATTTCACAGCCATGCCGAGTCCCATCTAGATTATCGTCTTCTTTTGCCGTCAAATCGATCGATTTGAGTTTTGAACGTTTGCGCAAGGATTTCGCAAAAACCGGCGGTGAGACTCCAACACCAGCGCTATCCTGGCTTTTACTGAATCAGGCGCCAAATCAGCCAGATTCGTCTAATCCGGAATCTTGAGAGTTGATAGACAGTGGCTACTGCAGCATGTGCTGTCAACCGGGTATCGCATGCAATGAGCACACACCTTGGACCTTGGTGTCGAGTCTCGGATACGATGGCAATGCCCGATCACCTAGTCGACTGTTGAAAGACAATGCTTTAAGTAGTACCGAGACGTTCGGGTCTTGATTGCGCAACCGTGTATTGGGTTTGACTCGTCATTGACGACGACTCGACGAGAGTACTCTCATCAGCTTGATGATCTCCTTGGCCGGTCAGATGCTTTACCAGTTCTCACCAGCGGAAGCTGGATTGTTGAAACATGGCCTATCTCCTTCTCTAGACGAAGGCTTTGTGAAGTGGGCACAAGTTCGCGTGTCAATACCACAGTACGAGCGTCCTTCGTGGAATCTGTCGCCGATGAACTCAAGACCAGTGAATGGAAGTGATTTGCACCTCAGTTCTGTCTCTTCTCGCACCTCCCGAGTGGCGGCCTCAGAACGCGATTGTCCGCCAACTCAGCGACTTTGGCGAGCAGCCACCCAAGTCGTGATGGATCCTGCGTGCTGTACACACCTGGTTTTGACTTTGAGCAAGAGGGTTGGGGATGTTAACGCACGTCTCCACGATAGGAAGGCCGAGATGGCAAAGCGGATTTATGGGCTGGCTTCGGTAAAGCCCTTCGTGGACACAATACGCGGGTCGGGCTAGACGATCTCGGATACGAACAGGGGCAATACCGGATATTCCTGGTGTCTTTGTTACTGCTTCTGCCAGCCGCGTAAGATCGTCTGCGTGAGGCGGGAATGTTGGTGTACCCAGCCCGTGGGATTATTCTACGCACGTCCAGCCTTGCCATCTAGCTCGCCAAAGAGCTTTGATGTTGTCGTGGAAATACAAATTCTCAATGGTAGGAGCGGCCTGCTGGGCAAAGGATGCAATGGTATGCCAAGAATGCGTTTGTGTATATCCACAATCTGCTGCCGTAGCAGCTGTCGGCCAGCCGAATAGATGCGTGATCTTCAATTCCCATGTAGGGCTTATTTGACAGGCCACCATTTGACGCCTCACGCATGCCACGCTGCACGCCGGGATTTTGACGTGGCGTAGCGGCGGGAGTTTTGTTGTTTTACTCCTAGCGAGGAACGCTTTTCGTCCGAGAAGAAAGATTCAAACAATGGAGATTGCCTCCGATATTTAATGCTGGTCGAGTCGTGCGCGCTTGTTTGCCGAGGCCTCGATAACCCGATGTGAGGCTGTAATCTGTCACGGTATCTTCTGGTGGGTTGTTACAACGTCCAGGCCGACAGGCCCTGCTGCTGTCTAGGAGCACCTAAAATATCAGCTCACCGTTAGACGTCAATACTGATCTTCATGGAGCATCCCGACCGCGTGTACTGTGGGAGAGGAGGTGGCGGGTTCCAGCGGACATGCCCCCATTGCCCGGGCGTGCGTAGGCTAAACAAACGCCATGTACGCTACGGGAAGCATGAACTATCACTTTGTTTGGGACTGTTCTGAGATGGACGTGCTTTCTGGCGGTGCTTAGAAAGTCAGCAGTAACGCCTTTGTTCCACTTTTCGTCATTCTCGCTCTCTTCTCACGCATTCGAATTCCTTTCTCATGCTGCTGTACTCTTCTATGCCCTCGTAATGGATGAGTTACCCACTGCAGCGAGCATTGAGTCGCTCTTCCGGGACGTATACAGGATACTGGAAGACCTTCAAGGGTCCGCAGAGCGATGGGAGCCCGTTGCAGAGAGCGTTGCCGTGTGTCATTGGACTATTCAGAACCTCGAACGATTACACCGCAGTCACGTTCAGACAAGAAATCCGAGCATATCCAACGATGTCTTCGACATATCCAGGAATTTGGAGCGCTTCATTGCCCTCTGTAGCGCTCTCGCATATTCAGTCAATCCTACCATGTCGTCGACAGAGCTTCAGATAGCATGTGTATTCGGTGCCCCGCGTCAGACGAAGAAGAACAACCAACTGCGAGAGCTGCAAGGGGACTTTTGGGATCAACAGAGGATGTTGAGCATGCTATTAGCCAACGCCATATAGTGAGTTGTTGCCCTCTACTTACGATCGATATGCAGCCTTGGCTTGCAAACAATTACCTACCAAACATTACGCTGACCAATATCATCAGCACGACCACCTTGGATTTGCAAAGAACCAGACAGTCGTCAGACCCTGCTCTTGCTTCCATTCTACGACTCTCCCAGAAACGTCATGTGACTTATGAACGATACGACAAGGAGGGCAAAGCTCAGAGGCCCAACGAATCACGCGCGGAGCTTCTTGAATGGGAGTTTTGTGTAAGACGCTACTTTGAGTATGTGGATGCCGAACAGCACAGGGCAGCAGCAGCCAAGCAGGCGCTCCAGTCGCGCCCATCCTACGCGGGGCAACTGGTTCGAAGTCGCTCGGAAACTATATTGGCCCACGCTGCAGCTCCTGGGCACTCCGAATGCCCAACGTTGACTTCGACATCGACTGGATTCTCCTACGGCTCCTACAGGACAGGTGAAGCATTGAGCGCTGAGACGCGGATGAGGCGATTGTCTGTCGATGGGGATCCATACAATGCCATTTACACACGTTCTCGACGGAACAGTACAGCCTCAAATGTCTCTGCGACCAATAATGAGAGCAGGCGTAATTCCTTTACGAGTTCCTACGGAGGCTCTCCAACAGCCTCGCCGACCGAGGCAGGGTTCGTAGAAATGGAAGCAGCTGTTCCGTATGAGAAGTGTAACAGCATGGGACAGGCTCCGAACCATTCTCTTGCCTCTGAAAGGGATACTCTGCAACAAGCATGGATGGACATCACAAAGGCCACCCGAGACATGCTTCCCAATGAGGCTCGAGCTTATACTCGGGGCCGGCTGGAAGGATTAGATCCGTCACTGACTGCGCAGCTACGCGTTATGGAAGGAGATTTCTTGTCACAAGCTAGACCTCGTCCAACTCGACAGCAGAGTGCGCCACAACCGTCTATTCGTGGCGATAACCTGGAGCTCAACTTAGATTTGGATCAGCGACGATCCCAACTGCTTCGAGTCGCGCAGACCGAGACGAACAAACATCCAGTCCCCAAAGCTGCCCGCCCCAAAAGCTTACCAGTTCACGCTCAGAGACGATTACCACATCGTTCTCCCAAGAGTCGAGTATCCAGTCTGCGTGCGGATCACCTGCGACAGCTAAGCACTATAGTGGAGCGTCCGATGACCGCCGGGTCCAAGAAGTCGAAAGCTGAATCGACGAGATCTTTCAAGTCTATGCTCAGCTTCAAAGAAGAGAAGATTTCGTCAGTGCCAAAAATCCCAGAAATCAAGCTTGAAAACAGAAAGCCATCGGCCTCAAGTTTGTCCGACAGCAGCACTCTTCGAGGAAGCGCCCCAGACAAGACCGCAAGGATCGTCGAGCTCGATGATTCTCCTCCCGGAGTCTCCTCGAGAAGCACGAACCCACCTGCGAAGGAAAAAGCAATTCTCAAACTGCGATCAAATCTACCTTCCAGGCTGCTTCCAATGCGGTCGGACCAATTCCCACTCAATGTCGTGGGAAAGCCACTGGCGCTACCCAAAAACCCAATGAAGAAACTTTCTCGCTTCTTCTCCACCAGGAAAAAGGAGAAGAGTCTACACAGCGGCCCCTCGTCAACAGTTTCACCGCATTTGCGTGACGGCTTGCGATCGGCTGAGTCTATCGCTACTGGAGCATCAATGGATGCCATGTCGAGGAAGAACGGAAGTAGGAGCACGATTTGTCTGGTTGCTATTCAGGAGGCGCCCGATCAACCTTTTCAGGTCTGGCTCAACGCGTTGCCATACATCGAAGGACGAGCAGCCACTCCAACACCACGAGCTTGAATCAACATCGCTCTCTTCTTCTTCAATTTTTACGAACATAAGACGACATATACCGGCAAGGGGGTTTCTCCTATCTGCTTCGACCATGATACAGGGAAAGCCTACCACCTAACGATGTAAACGACGAGACGAGATGTGCATAATGGGAGAAAATGGTTGGCAAGGACGAAATACGCACGTTAATATATCTTGGTCAACGCGGGGGGTCCTGCTTTGTTCTTGAATTCTTCGCCGGATACCAGGGATGTCGACATCCCATTCGTTTTTCTTTGTTTACTTAGCTGCTCATCTGCATTTACTGGCTCTCATTTGCACAGTGTCGAGTCCTCGGCCCAATGCCACACTCAGTTGTCGAAATGATCTTCTCGTTACCGTGCTTCATCGTCGTTTTGCGAACCAGGCTTTGCCAAATGGGTTGAGTTACAGAAGTGCATGCCGCTGTCTACCAACTTATTTTTATTGAAGCATTCATGATTGACATATCTCTGGTCGGATGACACGGAATCATCGTCTCTTTTCTTGCCTGAAAAGTGCCTGTCTAGTGAATTGTCTGTGTCGATTATTGATTTTATGCATGCGATCAGTCACGGCATTTGGCGGATTTGTCTTTATAAAGACGAACTCAGCTTTCGCAGCGTTGTTTTGTCTCCTGCCAGAAGGTCGTTGAAGTTTAAGTTTTCCGGGCCCAGATTAGTTAGAGCTACCGAAATTTACCCGCTGACCTCGAGAGGGGTCACGACCCTTGAACAACGCGACGCGTCCTCTGAGAACCCTCACGAATTTTGTGCTTGGGCTAGATTTTGCTTCTTATAGCGATCATGAGAAGTTTTTCAGCTCCGATCGATGCTCACCCGAAAAGCGGCCAGCTCCTCTAGCTCCTAGACCCACCAGCTAACCAGAAGCGGCTATGGTATGAAATGACGGAATAACGCGCCTCCTTATCTTTTCGCCCGCTGTAGTACTCCTGGTTTCCACTTCATCGACTGACAGGGCAGAGACACACTGTGACCATGGTCGTCCTTGACATGTTCCAGGACGGCAAAAGCCAAGCAAGCAGGATGGGCTATCTTTTTCGCGACGTCAAGAATTCTCTGACCTCGATCCCAATTCTTCTCTGCTCTTTTACAGCTGGCTTGATTGATAGCAGCACCTTCAATGCCTGGGGAGTCTTCGCAACCATGCAGACGGGTACCTTCAACTTATTTATCCAGCGGCCATGGACCGTCTACTCACGACTATGCAGGGAACATGGTGATCATGGGCCTGGGCGCATCCCAGCAACCTGCTGGTCACCCAAAAGCCTGGCTTCAAGCTCTGGTGGCCATATTTTCCTACTTCTTCGGCGCCCTCTTCACAGCCAGACTCACCACGTTCCTGAGTCCGCTTCGACATACCACCCTCGCCCTATCCTTTTTCATACAAACAGCACTCCTCATCACGGCTGCCGCTTTGGTACAGTCCGGTGTTATTCCTGGCATTGCAAGAGATGGCAATGAATCATATCTCAGCTTGATCGTCTTACCAATGCTAAGTTTCCAAGGTAGGAAAAATGTGTGTAAAGGGGATATGCCGAAGTTCACATTGTACCAGCTGCTATGCAGAGTGTCGCTGCGCGACAACTCGGTCTAAACGAGATCCCCAGCACCGTCATCACATCCGTTCTGACAGACTTGGGCAACGACGGAGAACTGTTCGCCGGACCACTGAAAAATTGGAAGAGGAACCGCCGATTTTCGTCCGTGGTTTGCATCCTTCTGGGAGCTATCATCGGTGGCTGGCTCTCGAGGACAGACAACGGCATGCCCACAGGAATATGGTTCGCAGCAGGTATCAAGGGATGCTTGACAGTCGCGTGGTTATTCTGGGAATCAAATCCCATCCAGGAGAAGGAATCCAAGGCGCAGCCTTAAGCCTTCCGAGTGCTCGGCCCGGAACTCGATGTCTGTGAATGTCTCGCCGTTGCAAGCGGGCCCATTCTAATTTACGAACTTAATAATCCTAATTTGTATTGCTAATGTTCCTCGTTGGGATACACGTGTGGGTTTACCGGGTTGTTCGGTTCATAGTAGATCTCACCACCAACTCGGTTTCAAGCTGAATTGCATCATCGAAATCCGTAAAAACCGGAGGCCAGCCAGAACAAAGCTTTGCAGTGGCATGTCGAATTTTTGTCTCAACATCACGTCCTGTCTCTCGATATTCCAGACCTTTCGGGGAACCAAGCCATACCCCCGGCTTTTTGATTCTTGTCACCCATGGCAAGGCTGAATCTTATGGCGCATGCTCTTGACGACAATGCATCATTCGAATCTTGTATCGTGAAACGCCATTCTTGGGTTAGCTAGATCTGGGGAGTATTTCGCTTACGAATGTCATGGACCTTGGTTAATTTGTCCACTGAGCATACTCTTTTCGTGAACTCTTTCTTTCCATCGCCGCGCTTGTTTTCTATTTCATCTTAACAAAGGCTTTCCTATCCCTTTAGCCAGGTTAGGCAACGTTGAAGTTACAAAAGAAGGCACGCTAGGACTTTACGGAATTCTTTCATGGCCGGGCGACTTTAAGATTCTTATCTCCGAGCTGCGTCAACTACTTGAGCTTGACTTCAGCCCCACTTTGGTGATCCTTCGACATCTCCCCTACAACATATTTCAAGTCCTACCGTTATATCATGACTTCTGGCGAAATCATGCTCGTAACGGGCGCCAATACTGGCCTGGGTCTTGCCATTGTCAAAGCCCTCGTTCAATCTGGCAAATCGTACACGATTTTATTAGGCGGGCGCGACATTAACAAGGCTGAGGCAGCGACCAAACAACTTCAGACGGAGTTTCCCGAAACCGCGATCTATGCAGTACAAATCGATATTGCTGAGGATGACTCGATCCAAAAACTCCACGACCAGATCTCTTCTCGATTCGGACGAGTCGACGTCCTGATCAACAATGCAGGTTTGACATTACACCCGCTCCTCACAAATACACCATTATCAACATATCAGCAGGAGCACAATTCGAATCGGCACTTCAATCCGGTCAAATCGCCACTCTCCGCGAAATGTGGAATAAATCCTGGGACGTAAACGTGACAGGGACGAATATCCTAACGCACACACTTGCACCCCTTTTGATCCAATCGCCCAATCCAAGACTCCTGTTCATGACGAGCGGAACCGCAAACCTGACCGATCACGGCAACCAAGCCCTCGCCGTCAACCGCTCGCCAGAGAAGGGCTGGCCAAAGCCAGCAGTTTTTTCTGCTCCGGCGTACCGTTCATCAAAGACGGGGCTGAACATGCTGATGCGAGAGTGGGACCGGATTCTGAAGAATGATGGTGTCAAGACTTGGGCTGTCTCGCCGGGACTGTTGTCCACGGGTTTGGGAGGGCTCGGAGAGGAGGCATTGAAGAAGATGGGTGCTGGAGATCCAGCTGATGGTGCAGCTCTGATCCGGGACGTTGTTGAGGGCAAGTACGATGCGGATACTGGGAAGATTGTTGGGAGGGCGGGGATACAGACTTGGTGATTGAGTTATGTGGTAGGGTCTGCAAATATGATGTCGCGTTGTGCCAGACCTGTAATTAGAAGTAATTTCGATTCGCGTTTCCAGCTCTGGTACAACAGCAGCGGCCTTCTACTGTTTGATAGAGAATGGGCAAAAGGAATTTGTTAGAGTGGTTCTGAAAATCGGCTCTTGTGGCGCGATGGTCTACACCTTCCAACATCTCTGAGGAAGTTCTCAAGAGGCCTGGAAGAATGTAGAGGGAAAGATGACCATCATAACTTTCTATGAAAAGATCAGCAACCTTGATCTACCACCGCTCACTTTCTGCACTTATTTTGTATGGTTACCTTGACGATTCTCCTTTTCAAGACAAAATTGGGTAGAAGTTCAGTCACTTCGATCTGATCTTGACGGACTTACAAGACTAAAACCCCATCTTTCGGCTTTTCCTGGAAATTTTGGTTGGCAACTTAATGAGAATTTGTTGATACTAGAATGGAGTAGTAGTAGTAGTGGCGGAGAAACTTCAGGCTTCAGCTCTGATCTTCCAGACCAGGGGTAGACTGCACGGCTCTGCTGTGTAGGACTACGCAGGAAGCAACTCCCAGCCTTTTTTGGAATCTCCAGCAATCATTTGAGGCAAATCTTTATTTGTTTTGGTGATTTAGTCTGGACGAAGTAAAGAAACACGTGATAGCTTTGAACTTGTTCTACCCAAGTAAGTTCGAGGTAAAGCAAACCTCAACACACCATCGCCATGTAATCAAGTTCGATTTATTTTTACCAGAACCTCTATCATGATTCCACGGCTTTCAGTCTACCTCCCGCAGCAGCATGACCGAGTTGCTGATCCCAAAGGTCGAACATGACTTTAGACGAATGCGCCGGGCTTCAGAGTCCGACCAGCAACTGCTCCCGACCCCTTCCATAACGCCATCGCTTGGGAGTCCTCTCCTTCCTCCTTTCTCGCCCGCGGAGGATACTCTGTTTGAGACGCTGGAAGAGCGCTTGGAGGAGTCGGTGGAAACCAGGGACTTTGCCGCTACACGAGACGCCCCAAGCGCATCTATATTGCAAATCAATGGCGGGTTTGATCCGTCACATAAGGATCGTGAAAGTCTGCGCAAGCGCAGTATCGGCAAGATTGGCTCACCCGTTGCGACCCAAGAAGTCCTAAGGCTGTCTCCTCAACAGATCCAAGAGTTGACAAGCTCTCCGACTTCTCTACCTCTGCGATCAGCATCACCCGTGGCCGAAGTTGAAGAAGGCCCTTTGTCCGCACCTCCATATCCCAGGCCTCCTGCTTCAATCAATTCTGTTGGTGACAACTGTCATGAATCTGACGAAGAACAAAAGACCCGTGGCCGGCCAAAGCTTAGCACTCGCCGACCAGAGACGTATAGAGGCGATCACAGGAGGGAATTTTCCCAGACAACCTACACGAGTTGCAATATGCCAGGCTTGATCACTGAGCAACGCCCTGAACTGCCTTCCCGGACTGTTTCTACACCACCAGTCATAAGGAGGAAGCATTCTTCCAAAGGCCAGACGTCTGCTCGCCATGGACTATCCGACAGGAGACCTGAGCAGGCCACGCCGAGCCCATTGAAACTCAAGGAACACAAGCAAGAGAAGGCAAATGGGGGAGGGAACCTCAAGGCCACACCACAGCCAAGCACTGTTGTCTCACCAGTATCGCATCTGCCGCTACCACCGATGTCCATTCCTACCTTTCTCCAGCTGGAACTTGCCTCTGGAGGACCGTCGCCCTTGTACATACACCATTCTTCGAACTCCGAATACCAGTACGAAGACTCGTCAGTGAAGTTTGAAAGGCTGCTGAACTTCATATCCTTGCCTTTCCAACTCGAACGCATATTACAATACGGGGCATGGGCATGTTTTGATGCATGGCTGTACACTTTCACGATCCTGCCTCTGCGATTTCTCAAAGCTCTTCTTATACTTGTCGATTGGTGGATGCGGAACGCGTGGAAGGAGCTTCGCGGCTTGGTCGAATTCGTGTATCGTGGCATCGGGCGTCTGCATCGGCGGGCACGGTCTAAGAATAGACGGACAAGGTCGGCGACTCCTTCAGGTGACGAAGCTCGTTCCCGCAGCACTTCTGTCGCTAGCCCATCTTCGGCAAATGCAAAATCAACCAAACAAGAAAATGCCGGTGTACTTCATGCTTGGCCTGATCCACTACGCAGGCCTCGCAAGGGCAGTGCGTACAAGCACAAACGGAGCCGTTCGACACCGTCGCTGCTATTGCCAAGTCACAAGTCTGACCTCCTCAAAGGGCTGCTGATTCTGCTGAGCTGTTTGTTGCTCATGCAGTTAGATCCCAGCCGGATGTACCACAATGTCCGTGGCCAGAGCGCTATGAAGCTCTATGTCATTTATAACGTCCTTGAAGTCTCGGACAGGCTCCTCGCAGCGATCGGTCAGGATGTGCTAGAATGTCTATTCTGTCGAGAGACACTCGAGCGTGGTGCCGATGGCCGAAGTAAGCTAATCCGCCCTCTGTGGATCTTCGTCCTGGCCTTGATCTACAATGTGCTTCATGCGTCTGCCCTCTTCTACCAAGTCATCACTCTCAACGTGGCCGTCAACTCATACTCCAACGCCCTGCTCACACTTCTCATGTCGAATCAGTTCGTCGAGATCAAAGGCGCTGTGTTTAAGAAATTTGAAAAGGACAACCTGTTTCAGCTGACATGCGCCGACGTTGTTGAGCGCTTTCAACTATGGCTCATGCTCTTGATTATTGGCATGCGTAATGTTGTTGAGGTGGGAGGATTTAGCATCGGTGTCGGATCTTTCACAGCTTCGACCACGAGTAATCAAGCAAGCAACGCCACTGGCATCCCGATCTCCAACGGAAGTATACTACCGCGGAGCTTCACTATCCTCCCGAAATTGACTGGGCAAGTGCTAGGACCTTTTGTGATTGTGCTTGGGAGTGAAATGGCGGTTGACTGGCTCAAGCACGCTTACATTGGCAAGTTCAACAATACGAAGCCCAACATCTACGGCCGCTTCTATGACGTGCTCGCCAAAGACTACTATTCGAACGCCTTTGCTGATCAGAATCTGACCAAACGGCTTGGTCTGCCTGTCTACGCCCTGGCTTGCCTTTTCATTCGCGCTTCCATACAAACATATCACATGTTCCTCGCCGCTCATTTCCCCTCGCCGCTTCCCAACCTGGCGACATCTATCTCGCTCGACTCCGACGCTGCATCGACGACGCCCGCTACAACAGCAGCTCTTGCCCACATCGACAAGATATTCCGTCGTGCCTTGGGTCGCTCGACTTTCGGTGGTGGTGCAGAAGCTGATCAGTCCTCTACCTGGGCTTGGTGGTCCATCGACGATCTCATCGCTTTCTCCACCATGCTCGTATTCTTCTTCGTCATTTATTTACTGCTCTTGGCGCTCAAACTGGTACTCGGCATGGTTTTGCTTTCTGTCTCGAGAAGGAGATACAAGGGTATGAAAGAGCGGGAGAGAGCGGTGTTTGATACGAACGGGAAGAGACTTGGTGGGTGGGGTACCGTAGAGGTGGACGAGGACAAGAGGAGGTGGATCTATGCTGATGATGACAAGGGTCTGGAGAAGATCAGGGAGAGGGATCGGAAGGCGCAGCAGGCGGCCAAGGATGACAAAGGGACGGACTATGAAAAGGTTATGCGATATGATATGGTTGCCAAGAGGATTTGGTAGCATGTAAGACTATACGTTCTCTTGAAATTGTAGCATAGCATCTATCTTGTATCCTACGCCATAATCTCACCACCATTGGATATGAAATTCCAACAACGCCGCCACGCCTCCCATCGACACGTTGGAACGGCACGTTACGTAGCAGATCGGCTCTTGTTCGTACCTGCAACAGTTCGAGATGCCTCCCCCTATTACCTTGCCTACTTGAAAACCCAAAGACGGGACGGTAAGGCATAGTATGAATATAGTCATTATGACTCGCTCCGGGGGCGGGGGGGATGTTTGTTGTTGTTGTTGTTGTTGTTGTTGTGTACAGCTTGGTGGGCCTTTGTATTATCTCAACATCTCCCTTGTCCCCTTTTCTATGCCCATTTCTCCCTTTCATCTTATGAGAGTAGTGTAAACGATCCCACCAGGACGATCGGATCGGCAGTATGGTAGACAGGTAGACAAGGCGAACATCGGAATGTGAAAAATTGGACAATAGTAGAATACCACCAGTGGCTATGGCGATTAAAGCTAAAGCAACTACCTACAAACGCAGACACTCACATCGCTCACGAGGTTTTGGGGGTATAAAATGGGCCTCTTACATCCGCAAACGCTCCCTTCTTCCGCCTTTGCATCGCCCAAGGCATTCGTTCTCAAACTCTAACAAAAGCATGCTAAACAAGTATTTGTGAATCCTCTCAGCATCTTCAGTTTCTCCTCAAAATTAATTCGAACAGCTTCCATTATTATCGGCCTTCGCTCCTTATCTCGCCAAACATATTGTAGAACCACAATCAATGCGGTGCCTCAGTGAGCAGCAAGGTGCGGTTCGTCAGACAGCGGTCCACTCGTCGCAGACATGGTGCCTTCGGTGGGAGCAGCGGGTGCCTCGGGCTTCACTTCTGGGGCCGCTGGTATCTCAGGCTTGACCTCTGGAGCAGCTGGAGTCGGGGCAGGGGCAGCAGGGCTCTCAGTAGGCGCGGCGACAGCCTCTTTTGGAGCTTCGGCGGCTGGGGCTGGAGCTGAAGCTGGAGCTGGAGTGGGTGTCTCTTTTGGTACCTCGCCAGCGAGGGCGGCGGTCGTGCTGGTTGGCGCGACAGAGGAGATGGTAGCGGGAACTGGTGCGGCTAGAATCGGTCAATGGTCTGCATCAATCTGGCGTGAAGTCTTGAGACTCCAGGCGGGAAAGCAGATGAAGGGAAATACGTACTCTCAGCAGGCTCCTCCGGCTCGACAGCAGGCGTCGGGGCCGCGGCTGGCTCAGGAGCAGCTGGGGCGCTCTCAGCGGGCTTTGCGTCGGTAGCTGGCGCAGCAGGAGTTGTTGCTGGGGCGGCTGGGGCAGGCGTGGTCTCGGTGGGGGCTGTCTCCGTCTTGGTGGGCTCGGTCTCGGTGACCGGGGCGGTTGCTGGCTCCTCGGTCTTCGTCTTCTTGTCCTTCTTCTTGAAGATACCTCTAAAGACCTTCTTCACGAGGTTGACCGCGTCTGGTGCTGTTTGGGCGTGCCACGTTAGTTCCGTCGCGCCGTAGTGGTATGGGGTCGTGTAAGGGAGACACTGGCAGCTCCGAGTCTGCTCGAAAGGGTGTGAGACGTGGTGAGCTATGACTTACGAACTCCGGGCATGATGGCTGGACGCTGTAAAGCTGAGGAGTGGAATGATAAGCGATGGTGGTGGTGGTGGTGGTGGTGGTGGTGGTGGTGGTTGATGAGAGGTTGGACGGTGTTTGTTGACGGCGGGTGAGCGAAGGAGAGGTCCAGTGATTGAAGAGACGCGGGAAATTTGGCGTGACGGTCGACCCTCGTCAAGCCACTCTCAGTTATCTACGGTATAAGGTACTCAATTTCCGCTTGGAAGAGGACGACTTCAGAAGAGGAGCTGCAGCCGGATGTTCAGGGTCGTCGACTAATCTCCAAGGCACAGCTCGCCCGGTGGTCGCCTCTGTTCACCGGCAGCACCCAAGCTCCCGTTTCAAGCGCCGGCGCTCTATTAAAAGCACCGTTAGGCCCGCCATATAACATCACCGGACTCGATTGGCGATAGCATGTCGAGGGCTAGAACTGCTCCGTATCCCGTGATCCTTACTGTGAATACCCGACCATCGCCTCGAGATTGATTGATTGATTGATTGATTGATTGATTGATCCATCACTCACGGACAGTCTCCGGGGCCCCAGCACGCCAATGCTCAAGTCCGCTGGTCCAGTCAACGTCGACGCGTGCCAGCCACTCCGCCGTTGACAGATAACTGTCCCGTTGCACAGGCCCTTGACAATCATTCTTTCAAGCTTGAATAATACTACTGTGCTACCGAGTATACCAACTCCTGGAGATCCCTTCCCCAAAACAAGCGCCACCTCAGCCTTGTCAACCCATATCGACCCAATGAAACACCACCAAGCCCATGGCTTTGACTCTCAGCCTCGAGTGGGATGAGAGCGGATTACCAGCCGTGATAGGAAAGCGACCCCTGTCCAAAGGTTTTCCTTTTCCATCTTGAAACATGCGAGCTGCCTTTTATGTTTGATCATCCCATACGGAGTAGGTATCCCAAATATGAGTGATGGAGAACATCAACACTATCATTGACAACAACGACGACGACGGAAACACGATCAGGAATTTCGGGGGCCCTCAACACCACTGCCACCACCACCACCAATATCAACCACCATGACGACCCAGATCCCCCTCCTACCCGTCTCCCCGCCACAACCAAAAAGGGACCAAGACTCAAACCGTCTCCCCCCTCTCCACCATCTCGCTCGTCCGCCCAGCGCCCTCCTCTCCTTCTTTCCCAGATTCCTCAAAAAAGGCGGTCTAAAGCGCAATCACGCGCTAAAGGAAACAGCCTACCTCGACGCCCTCCGCGGCATCGCAGCAATGATAGTAGTGAACCACCACCATCTGCACCCCTCACCGAACCCGCTCCTCGGTCTCCTCACCGCCGGGAAAAGCAGCGTCAATGTTTTCTTTGTGATTTCTGGGTTTGCGCTGAGTTATGGATTACTCAAAGCCGCGCGCGCGAGGGATGAAACCAGGTTGTTGAATGGGTTTGCTGGGAGCGTCTTTCGTCGGTGGATGCGTCTTTTCCTGCCGTCGTTCGTTGCGACGTTTGGAGCGTTGGTTCTCGTGAGAATGGGGAGGCTGCCTTATGTGTTTCGGTACGAGTTTTTAGGGGAGCAGGTTTGGGATTGGATGCGGGATTGTGCTGTTCTCTCGAACCCGTTTGCGGGACCGAGGGGTTACAAGATTGCGTTTAATAGTGAGTTTTCGAGTCAGTATGTAGATCCGCTCTGGACTATCCCTTTGGAGTTTCGAGGGAGTGTCGTGCTTTACGTCGTTTGCCTGGGGACTTGTAAGTTGAGCTCTGGGATGAGAATGATTGTTATTACGGGCTTAATCGTGGGCTGCTACGTCTGGAGTTCGGTTTTTGTGGCCTTGTTTCTGGCGGGGATGATAATTGCTGAGTTACATCTTTGGAGGGCGGAATGGAACGACCTTCCCACAACCGAACAGCAAAACAGAATGGAGTCTCCGCCCGTTTCGAAGTCGATAAAAGAACGCGTAGGGTGGCTTTTCCTCTTCCTGTTCAGTCTCTTCCTCCTCAACCAACCCGACGACTTCCCGACGACAAGAGTCTATCCATGGCCCTATCTCCGCTCCCTCGTACCCGCCCATCTAATGAAAGAACACGACCAACTCGCCCAGCATTTCTGGCTCAGCATCGGCGCCATGATCTTCGTCCTCTGTCTGGACAGTTATCCTACTCTCCAGAAACCGCTTCGGTGGGATATCTCGCAGTACCTAGGGGATGTATCGTTCGGGGTGTATGTCACACATGTCCAGCTCATGTGGGCTTGGTGGCAACCGACCATGCTGCCTTTTTGGGTCGCGCATTTTGGGCGAGGCCATGTGGCTTGGTGGGTAGTTTGGATCCTGTACATGGCCTTGATTCTGTGGGTTGGAGAGTTGTTTTCGAGGATTGATGCGGCGATTGTTCAGTTTGGAAAGTGGCTGCAAGCCATTCTTTTTGAATGGTGAAAAATGGACTGTCTGCTCGTTGAGCCTTTTGTGTGCTCCTCTGCTCTAGGTTGAGTATTGTCGAGATACTTTGTCCAGAAGGCGTGTTGAAATCGCTCGTACCTCACCAGACTTGACAGTAAGTGAACAAAAAGACTGACGACTGTTATTTAAGTTGTCAGCATCTGATATTTGATTTCGGAGGCTGATGAGGAGTACGGTCGAAATTTCAGACCGGGGGTCTATAACGATCTCATACATGACTGATTCTTAGGTACGCGATCAGGCTGCAGATTGACATGGACAAACTTAGGCGTAGTCCAGAACTTCAAGCATTATTTCGACAGCAAGTTACATTTCAGTAACGTGGAATAGTGGTTTGAATCATAAAGGGAGCGAGATGGTGTTTGTTGTTCAGTTGCTGCACTCACATCAGGTTCTTGAGAGCGAAGCTATTCTACTTTTGGCAACGCGCTTCACTTCAGCCGCACCCTACCCTTTCTACCTCGACTTCTGACACCAAATCATCTCATCAATTACCACAAATTTTACGTCTCTTCGCTCAATCGTGTAGGACGTGATGACCGTTGAAATCATCAAGAAATGGCCGCAGCATCCGGGGCAAGAGCCTACCCTCCTCGCGCCGCCGCGGCATCTTGCAGCAACCTCAAGACTTTCGTATTCTACCATACTCACTAAGCTTTATGAATGCTACCATCTCGTCTCGCAGAGCAGAAGCAAGTATCGTGGTACTTACTAGAACTTCTACGTACTCGGCTTGTGGAGTTGTGCCCCATCTTGCCCAGATCGTACATATGCTCCGTATTCCGTAGTGCGGGGTCTGGATAGGTACAGCCGATGCCGAATGTCAATTCTCCGCATTGCTTCTAGGTCCACATTCCACAACCTCTACTTGAATATCTTGCCGCAGTCCGTCATAAAACCATTTATTTTGCTGACCCAGACATCATGCCCCTCGAGATCCCACCACTTGTCGCAAGCCGTGTGTCGGCCAAAGCGAGAGACATCTTGGAACGAGTACGAGCCTGACAAGCAACATGGAAATCACGCTTACACGATGCCTAGGTCGAGAAGTTTGTCGAGGAAGAATGTAGATGCTGCCCTTTCAATGGGAATTGCTGCACAGCTGACACTTGAAAGGCATGCCCTGCGATGCCGTCGCGCATGCTCAACACGCCGCTTTCGAGCAGAGATTCGGACACTATCCTCCCGTGATTGACGATCTGAAGGAAAAGGCCAAGAAACTTGGCCTTTGGAACATCTTCCTGAGCAAGACGCATTACACCGAAGGTGCTGGCTTGACCAATCTTGAGTATGGACTGGTCGCCATGATACTCGGGAGATCATCGCTTGCTTCAGAGGTGACATCTTGCAATTGCTTTTGATAGAGTATTCATCTGACCGTTCCAAGGCTGTAAACTGCTCTGCTCCTGATACAGGAAATATGGAAGTCATCGCCAAGTATGGATCGGCTCAGCAGAAGAAGCAATGGCTGCAGCCTCTGCTCGATGGCAAGATTCGATCAGCTTTCTTGATGACAGAAAGAGCTGTTGCCTCATCCGATGCAAAGAACATATCTATGGAATGTCGACGTGAGGGTGACGAGCTGGTCCTGAACGGATCTGTATGTTCACGTTATCTCAGAAAGTGGTCGAACGTCCACTAATTTGTTTGCAGAAATGGTGGAGCAGCGGGGCTGGCGATCCACGATGCAAGGTGTACATCACAGTCACGAAGACTGACCCTAACAATCCTGATCCGTACAAGCAGCAGAGGTATGGTGCACTTAGTCTGATTTTCTAAGTATGAATACTGATCACAAACAGCATCATCCTCGTCCCAGCAGATACTCCAGGCATCACTATCGAGCGAATGCTCACAGTCTACGGCTACGATGATGCACCCCACGGACACGCAGAGATCACCTTCAAAAACGTCCGCCTCCCAGCCTCAGCAATGGTCCTCGGACCGGGCCGCGGCTTCGAAATCCTGCAAGGTCGACTCGGTCCAGGCCGTATACACCACGCTATGCGTTGTGTAGGATCTGCAGAGCGTGCTCTCGAACTCATGATTGCACGTGTCAACGATCCAGCCCGAAGGACATTCGGCAAACAATTAAACCAGCATGGTGTAATCATGGAATGGATCGCGCGCTCACGCATGGAGATTGACGCAGCCCGTCTCGTTGTACTCAACGCTGCGATGAAGATTGACGATACCGACGCTAAGGGCGCTCAGCGAGAGATTGCTGCGGCAAAGGTCATGGCCCCCCAGATTGCTTTGCAGGTGATCGATCGTGCTGTGCAAGCTCATGGCGCTGCAGGTGTGAGCCAGGACACTCCTTTGGCGTCCATGTGGGCGCATTTGAGAACTATTCGCATTGCCGATGGTCCGGATGAAGTGCATCTGCAGCAAATGGGACGGAACGAGAACAAGCGTAACCAGGGTGTTTTGGAAAGATTTAACGAGCGGAAGAGAAGGAATGCTCAGAAGTTGAAGGAGTATGGGTTCAAGGCTTCAAACCTGTAGCTAGCTATGTCTTCTGAAAGTGGAAAGTGATGATTTGAAATGTCCTCTGGCAATCATCCTACGCGGGACACGATCCCAAAATGGCAATGCCGAATCTGCCGCTGTTCTAAGCAAGCAGGTCGAATAATGAGACGAAGCTGTCGGAAGCCGTGCCTCGAACCAATCCCTGAGGTCAGTACTTAGGTGTAAACTCCGACATTATACATGACTCAGGCGCCCCCCGCTTTCAACATTGTCTTGATGACGACAGATACCACACACTAACAACAACGTTGAACCCATATCTTGCTTTTTCATCAGCCTCGCCACATCGAAGCCCATATCAGCCTGGTCCTGGCATTGCACCACCAATTCAATCTTTCCCCATCATGTCGTCTCCCAAAGAAGTTCGTTGGGGTATCCTCGCAACAGGCGGCATCGCTCAAACATTGTACGTGATCTCATTCTCTTTTTCAGCATTCATATCTGACATCCCCAAGCACAAAAGACCTAGGCGTTGACCCAAAGACCCGTGGCGTTGACAACATCAAACATGTCGTCGTGGCCGCGGCCTCCTCTTCATCAAAATCACGCGCAGAACAATTCCTCAAAGACTGCAACTGCCCAGCCGAAGCAAAAGCCTACGGATCCTACGAGGAATTAGTAAAAGATCCAAACATCGACATCATCTACATCGCAACGCCGCATTCGCACCACTACCAAAATGCCATGCTAGCGCTCACGGCCGGCAAAAACGTCCTCTGCGAAAAGGCCTTCACAACAAACGCCGCCCAACTAAAAGCCCTCGTCAAGCTCGCCAGAGAGAAGAACCTGTTCCTGATGGAAGCAGTATGGACCCGCTACTTCCCACTCTCAATCTACGTCCGCGACCTCATCACCTCCGGTAAAATCGGGCCTGTCACCCGCGTCTTCGCCGACAACAGCGGGCAATGGATCCCCGTTGACGACCCCGCAAGCGCCGACAACGAGTCCCGCATGGTGAATGTCGATCTCGCAGGCGGTCCGTTGTTAGACATGGGTATCTACGCGCTGACATGGGTATTCCAAACGCTGTACACGACCCAAGACTCATCCACCCGCCAAGCACCCACCGTCGTCTCGTCCATGAAGAAATACAAACCCACCGGTTCAGATGAGATGGTGACGATGCTCCTCTCCTTCCCGCGCTCCGAGGAGATGGGAGGCGTCGCCCACGCCGTCGCAACGACTTCTATCCGCATCGCGTCGAACCCAGACGGCAAACGCGAGACGGCAGGTGCCAGTATCAGGATCCAAGGCGACAAGGGCGAGATACAGGTTTTCCCACCTGCCTACCGTCCTACAAAGACGAAACTGATCCTCGCGGACGGGACGGTGGAGGAGAAGGATTGGACGCAGCCCGGACCGGGCAAGGGGAGCGGGTTCCGCAACGGTTTCGGAGCGGATGTGAATCCAGAGGGCGAGGGCCACGGCATGTTCTGGGAGGCGGACGAGGCTGCCACTGCGGTTGTGGAGGGACGCAAGGAAGGCAGATACGAGAGTTTGGAGGAGAGCGTTGTGATTATGGAGGTCATGGATGAGGTTCGCAAGCAGGGAGGCTTGGTCTATCCAGAGGAGATTGAGACGACCGAGTTCCCAGTGAGTCTAAAGGGGAAGTGAGCGAGGCTGGGGTGAGAGAAGTCGGCGAGGTGATGATTATCAGCTAAATACATGAGAGTGAGAGTGAGAGTGGCGATAGGCAATACCCAAAGCCCAACAACAAAATCAATCATGTAACATTCAAAAGGACGAACCCGAAAAACGAGAGGAGAGGAAGATGAACCCAACATTAAAATAAAATGCCATTCTCGGGTATCTACAAGGTCCACCCAACGCCTGAGCGAGTAGAGAAAATACCTTACAAGCTACCCCAATTCCAGCTCCACCCACTCTACTCATTGCCCGACCAGAACATGATGCAAAGTCCATGCTCTGTCAAACACATAGCCCATCCACCCGTGAACACTTCCAACACCATCCATCCCATCCCACGCCATCATTATACAGACAAACAGATCCCAGCACATATCATAACCAGTCCAGATCATTCAATCCCCAGAAGCCAACCCAATCCCATTGACCCAGCAGCGCGTGCCACGGCCGCATTCAAAACGTCCCCTCACCAACACCCTGCCAACTCTCAATATCCATAACGACTTGTCTAAAAGCTCCCAAGACAGTTTCAACGACCTCATCGCGGTCCCAGTTGCCCCTACTCTTCCAAATCGCGTCGATACACGCCGCGTTGATTTGCTCGAGCTGCTCAACGCTCATACCACTCGTTCTCGACACTAGCTCCTCTTTGAACGCGACGAGCTTGTTGTCAGAGAGGTTGTAGGGCGCGTGCGCAATCTCCATGACCTCGGCGCCGATGACTTCGGTAGGTTCTGCGGGCACGGGCACGGGTGGGTTGAGTATAGACGGGATGTTGGAACGATGCACACCACTCGGATGGACGACGTTGGGGGTGCCTTGGCTAGACGACTGACTGGCTGCAGCATCGACATTCACCCTGACCGCTGACGCCGGCGCTGTCGGTAGCGAAAACTGATGCTGTGAACCAGAGGGTTGAGACTGGCTCGAGGTGTGTTGGGACGAGGAAACGATCTCTGTAAATGTATCCGTAAGTAAAAGATCTTCGCTCCAAGTGCTGTCTTGTGTATTCGAGGCTGATGATAGGAGGGACAACTGCTCACCCGAATTGTCCTTGGGTCCCGTGGATGGTCCGGAGGGTTGAGTCGATGGCTCCTGCGTATCAGGAAGTTCGTCGTTTTTGCTCAGATCTTCGGGGCGGGTGAAGAGAGGGTAGTGTCTGGACTCGGTGCCGTTGCTGCTGTTTGCGAGCTCATTGTTGGCGCTTCCAGTTTGTAGACTGTGACCGGATGTGCGATTGCTACTCTTGTGACCGCTCGTGGTTGTGCTAGCGCTGTTATGATAGTCCTGAATCTGGCTACCTGGTGCCATCTTCTCGAGTGCAGAACGCTGGTAGCGCATTTGAGAGCTATTGATACCCGTATGGGCAGCAGCGCTTGGGAATGCTGAAACTCGGTGACCTTGTGCTGAGCCCAAGTCATCAGCATCGCCCATGAGGATATCATCGTCATGTCCATGCGAGCCATTGGTCAGTGGCTCGGTGTCTCCGTTGGACAACAAGGGTCGCTGAGGAGTGACGGGAAGAAACGCTCTGCCTGGGACAGGTTCGCCGAGAACAACAGGACCAGAGTCTTCAGTCGTAGGAATGGACTGAGGTACAGGCATAACTGCGCCTCCACCGAGACGGGCTGCTGACTCTTTGGCTGCCTTCTCACGTTCGAGCTCACGCAGATAGACCGCCTCACACTCCAAGTTAAGTGCAGGCTGGGTCTGAGCAAAGTGCATCATGTCTACCTCGACATTGGCGAGAAGCTCATTTGCACTAATGGTCCGATTGCGGTCGCCCATAGTCTTCGCATCTTTGGCCATGCGTTTGATGTCGTCAAAAAAATCCTTGAACCGCTTGTAGTAGCCGTTGGACAATCGCAGCTCAATGATGACAATGTCGATATTGTAGTAAAATTTACCAGTGGCGACCTCTTTTAGACCGCCCACGCCATGCTTGTCCGTGTCCAGCTCGAAGGGCCGATAAACTTGTTGCGCTTGTTGTTGTTCGGCGGACAGGTCTGTGGTAAGGACGTCAGGATTCTGTTCGTTGAACAAGTAAGCGATCTGCCTCTCATCGATAGGAGCCTGCCTAAACTTCTTGTATTTCTGCTTGATCTGTTCCATGATACCGTTGATGTGGAGCTTCAGTTGGTTGAGAGTGTGGCGATCGTTCTTCTTCTGGGCTTTGGCTTCCCTCTTCGTCAAAGGAGGCTTTGCAACTTGCACGGGCGCTGCCTGCGGTGCTTCAGGAAGGATCTCGATCTTGCGACGTTTGCGGTGCTCTGGGTCTGGAAATTCCGCGGGTCGTTTGTGAACATAGCCGACGAGAGCCTCGAAGAATTCGCTACGTGCTATCTGGTCCGGACGCTTGATCTCGTAGTCAGTGCGCGAAGAAAAGCCAAACAAATCGCGCATCATATTAGGGTTGGGCTTTTCGTCAGGCGTGTCAGTTTCCATAATGCCTAAGACCAAGATCGGGTCGTTGGGAGGAATGCCGCGTAGTAGACTCGAGAAGGTCTTGACCACAGTTGGACCAACTGTCTCATACCACACATCGACATTTGGAAGAAAGACGACGCTGGGCGTGTGGCGTCGGACCTCCTTGAAGAGTTGAATGACTGCTGCTTCCGGTGACCGTGAAGACTCTTCCATCAATGTGGCCATATCAAAACTCTGAACAAAGACACCTTCGAATTTGTGTAGCAGGGCTGACGAAATGTGATGCTGGCCCATCCCACGGACACCACGAATCAGTAATCGGGGGCGGAAGACACGAGCACGATCAAACTCTCGTTGCATCGTCTCGCGCTCGAAGCCTTGACTATCGTCACGATCGTCAAATTGAGCTTCTTCCAGTGCTGTCAGCTTCGCTCTCCGGGGAAAGACTTCATCGAGGATTTTATGGATCTGATCTAGAGGTTTCCGCAACAATGGTTCGATGCTGCCAGACAACGGCTCGACCTTTCCGGTGCTGGATCTCTCAGAAGAAGGAACAATCTTGTTGACAGAGAGCATGAAATCCTTCGCAAGTACCTTGATCTTGTTCGTGTCGATCTGGAGCTTCTTGTCGGAAGCATAAATCTGAGGGAACGTTCCTTGAACAGCGTTCAGAGCTGCTTCAGTGCAAAGTGCACGCAAATCGGCGCCACCGTATCCTTTGGTGAGATCAGCCAATTGATCCTTGAACGGTGCTGCTAACGGTGGCTCCCATCCTTTGGTGTTGATGTCAATAATGGCTCGACGAGCCTTCATATCGGGGAGTGGGAAGTAGAATTCGCGATCGAAGCGGCCTGGTCGTCGCAATGCTGGATCGACATTGTCGGGGCGATTGGTAGCACCAATAACAATGACTTGTCCACGGCCATCCATACCATCCATAAGTGCGAGGAGAGTCGCCACAATAGATGCGTGAATCTGCTCCTGCTTGCTGGATCGGACCGGTGCAAGACCATCAATCTCGTCAAAGAAGATGATTGAAGGTTGGCACTTCTGCGCTTCCTCGAACAGCAATCGAAGCTGTCTCTCTGCTTCACCAACCCACTTGCTGAGAGCATCGGCTCCTTTTCGAATGAAAAATGTGACCTTCTTTCCACTGACGCTGACACTGTTTGCAAGAGCGCGGGCAAGAAGCGTCTTACCAGTACCAGGAGGTCCATGGAAGAGCACACCTCGAGGAGGGGTGACTGAGAAGCGTGTGAAGATCTCGGGGTAAAGCAGTGGGATGACAACCATCTCCTTCAAGTTAGTGATGTGATCTTCCAAACCACCCACCGCGTCGAAGTTGACATTCTCGTCCACGCCTAGAGGATCTGCATCAGCAAGAGCTTTCTTATCTTTCGTGACCTTTCCGAAGTTCGCTGGCCCACCACCACTCTGCTGACCTCCTTGTTCATGGACTGCTGGGGTCGGAAATCCTGGAGCTTTTGCGGTTGTTGGTGTCATGCCGACGGCTCCTCCAATTCCACCCCCTTGTTGAGGACGTCGGGCACCTTCATCATCACTGCTGTCGGAATCGACGCCACCAACGGCACCTTCACCATCGGGTCCACCCAGAGCAGCTTTTGGACCACCGAATCCGCCGAATGGGCCTGCAGTGGAGAACAGCGGTCGCCATGCGCCACCCTTCTTCTTCTTTGGTACAGTATCTGCGAGATTTTGTGCAGCGTCCTCGTCTTGTGCATATATATCGTTGAGCTGGTGGATAGTGTAATCGACCTGCTTTGTTTGCCGACGTGTTCGTGTGTCGTCGTAAGTGATTTCTGGTCCGCGAGCTTGTCCACGGTGTTGAGAATGTCGAGTCTTGCGGGTTTCTCGGCCAGCACGTTTGAGCTCGTGAACCTCTTCTGCCAACTCGTCCTCGTCCAAGTCGGCAGACGCAGAGCTGTGTCTTCGCTGTCGCTGAGAATTACGAGTCCTACGACCTTGTGACTCAGATGATGAAGTCTTCTGGCGCTTACGAGGCTCAGTGATCTCGTCTGATTCTGACAAGTTCTCTTCCTCCACCACTGCTTCCTCTTCTGGGGCGTAGTCACTACTCTCATCGATACCACGCTTGCGCTTTTGCTGAGACGATTCTGGTACTTCTTTGGCCTGAGACTGCTGGCAATATTAGTGAGGAGATTCTGAAAGTACATTCATTGATGCTTACCCGGAGGTTGCGGGCACTGCGAAGCACCGGGCCATCTGATTCATCTGATTGCACACGCTGCCTCGTTTCCTCAACTACCTCTTCAGCTGGTGCCGCCTCGGCGGCATCCTCTGCTTCTTCGTCATCATCTTCTGGCAAGCGCTCAACGCTCTCGAGAACCTCCTCGGGCATGTCTTCACGCTCAACTTCGGCATCCGCGTCACCATCGGAATCTATCGCCGCTGGCTCTTCTCCGCTGGCGCGCTCTGTGTCCTGTGATGCCTCCATGATGTCGCTGACCATTCCTTTCCTAGGTTGTTTGCCAGTGTCGGCTCCGCGAGGCCCTTTGCCGCCTCGAGTGCGACGACCACCGACCTCGACTTGCTCAGGGCTCGATGTACCCGGGTGACGTATGTTTGCATGCTTTCCAGAGTTGGTCAGCTCCATGAAAGGCTCGGGTTCTTGAGAGAGCCGGCTGCTCTTCCGGATTGCGCGCATGGCTGGGACGGGAGGTGGGTTGGCTGTGCGGCTTCGTCTGGAGCGAAGAGTTTGTGGGTTTCCGAAGTTCTGGAGCGAAGACCACCGGTCGAACTTTAGCTCGACAATCAGCGTCGAGGGCTCAGCAGGTTGTGCGGGTTGTTGAGTTCGACGTGAGGCGCGGCTCTTTTGTGGAGAGAGGACAAGTTCGTCGTTTTCGTCTGCCGTTTCTTCAATTTCGTCAATGTCGTCGTCTTCGTCGTCACTCTCTTCGTATTTCACTTCCTTCTTCGCTGCTTTTCTCATAGCACGCCCGGTATGCGGGTTCCGTTCTGGTTCTTCCTCTTCCTCTTCACTTTCCGTGAAAGGCTCTTCGCTTATTTCCTCGTCGTCGTCGACAATGTCGCTGTCGTCACTGTTTGCTCTCCGACGCTTTTTGTCTCGTCGGTGACCTCTGGATATGGCTCGATTTGCCTTCTTTTGCGAGTTCGGTTTTCGCCTGGGAGCGGAAGATCTGACGGTTGTCTCCTCGAAGTCTGAGTCGTTCGGATCGCTCGCGTTTGGATCAAAGTCTTCTAATTTCCGCTTCGGACCTGTCAACGGCGCCATACCGGAGAGGACAATGCGTCGTTGATGTGATAGGTTTTCGGGACTCGAAGTCCGGTTTAGCAGTGGCTGGTAATGGCTGTTATTGGTTGCGAAAATGCGGCGCGTTGAAGAGGATGGACGGAATTGAAGACTTTACGTCGTGTTCGTCGCAAAGACTGTGCTGTTGATGGGAAAGCTGAAAGTGGTGAGCCAAGGGGATGGTGGGTGTTGTGTTGCGCCTCTAGAGCAGTGGGCAAGCCGGAGTCTCAAGTGCGTAGAGAGAAGCGCGTCAGCTCAACAACGTGGATTGTCGATGAAAAGAAGGTCAGGAGATAAGACTGTCATACATGTCGATACTCCGTCGTAATTCGAGGATTGTATTGTGTATTGATGTCGATGTGCTTATTGACGGGTGCTCGCAATGCGCTCGTCCTTTTCGCAAACTTGGATGCCAAGACCAACGCTAAACCACGGCGAAATCAAAGGCGCATTCAAAACATATAACCACGATACACAACGACACAATTCAGCACACTTCCATAGCCTTCAATATATTCCAAATAGATGCATTCGAATCTTCTCATTGTACTCGTCAACATTTTCCGCGCCGTTCCTCGCCTTCCCAATCTCATCCAAGACAATTCCACATCGTATTTCCTGGTCAATGTCATTTCCATCTCCTCGATCTGACGCACGTCGCGTTCCTGCAGATCTGGAAGGAGGCCTCCCATGCGCTCACGTTCCCGCTGTCGAGGGCTTCCCCAGGTTTCTGGACAAGGCCAGGCACGTGAGAGATCGACGGCTACTTTCACCAGCACCGGGACCGAGTACCACAGCTTCGGACTTGATAACACGCACTGTCTCTATATTTCTTCTTGTGCCATGGTTTCTGGTGTTTTCAAACGCTCCGTTAATGGATTTCTTCGACTTGATCGTAAACCTTGCCCATAGTGCTGTGAGAACCGCCACGTTCACCTGTTCGCATTCGCCATTACTTCAAATATTGTTCTGTTAATTTGCGATAAATGTGGGCTTGCGTCTGTCCTGTCGTTGTTGTCGTGGTCGTTGTTACCAAATTCTCAAGTTGGTTTTGCAGGGAGGTGAGTTCCGTCCGCTCAGGCAAAAATGCTGCCTTAGCTACATCTCGTCGTTCGGCCAGATACAGGATCCCTACATGATTATTGTTTGATAGCAGCGCGTTATTGCTGAATCAGGGAAAATCTTTAGACGCAGCATTCACGTTGAGCAAGGGTAAATGTTGAGGTTGCACGCATCGTGTCTTCCTGTTTTGGGATCACTCTGTCCTTGGAAAAATACTCGAATTCTTGTCAAGCCATTTTACCGCAAGTTCAATTTAACAGTGCCAAAATCAACGAAAGTCGCCTTGATTCTTCTTGGTACCTCCTCACGTCGAATTGGTGTGACATGCAGTTTATCGGCTTCAGCAATCCTGCCAAGCCAAGCGCCCGACGATGTGAAGATTGAAGTCCATATAGGTACATTAAACAGTTCCACAATCCAACAGCCTCAAGTGAGTATGATGCAGTCCGGTACAAAAAAGGGTCCTTCAACTTTCTTGCGCTTCACGCAAGTCCACTCCGTCTACCAATTCCACGTTGATAAATTTCATCATTTTACAAAACCAGCCGTCCCGGCTCCACCTCAACAAGAGACTTTACCCTTTCCAAGAACACCTTTGCCCTCTTCTCTTCTTCCGTTCCCTTGACCACGCTAAGACTAAAAACATTTTCTGGGCCTAATGCTTCCAGCACCTTGGATTTCGCCCCCAGCGCAGACTTCTGCTTTCCGCTAAGACCGAGAATGGCGTCAAATGGGTCGTTGTTTTTCACTGCCTTCGTTGCGAAGCCAGTTCCAGCTGATGGGTCCGGCAGAGCAACAATTTGAGGCTTAAAAGACCCGTCCTTGGTTGTAGATGATGACTTGGTCATCTTTCTCACACCAACAATATCATCGAAAAGCTCATCTGCTGTTGGTGCCTTCCTCGAGCTGAAGGGTAGATCCTCATTTGCTAAAGCAATTGCGCGTGCGATGAATGTCGATAAAGGAAGAGTAATCCCCAAGGTTGTGGACATACGCTTCTGCACTTGTAGAACGCTAGCCAAACTAACAGGTACACTCACCTCCACAGGAACTTCTGCTGCCCTTTCAACCTGTGGCTCTTCTTTCGCGGCAGCTTGCTTGGGCGTCGATTTTGGTGCCGCAGGTGTGATGTTTGATAGATCGAGGTGAGACAATTTTGCTATTCTCTCTCCCAATTGTTGAGGGGCTGATGCTGGGATTTCTTTGAGGAAAGCGAGAACATCTCCTTTGAGCAATCGCCCGTTGGGACCAGTTGCGATTATAGATTCGGCTGTTATGTCGTGAATGTGGAGGAGGGCCTCGACGGAGGGGTAGAGAGGATATTTCTTGTTCTGAGGTGTAGATTTTGAGGGGCTGTTTTTAGCAGGTTCTGAGGAGGACTGTGGTTCTGGTTTCGGGGGAGATGGTGAGGACGATTTCGCTTCTTCCTTTGGTGGTGCAGCAGCCTGCTTCTCGGACTTGGGAGCACTATCTTCTGACGGCATCTCAAGCGTTGAAAGGTCGTCATCCGCATCTGCGAGAACGCCTATTCTTGAGCCAACCCTTACTCCTTTGGATCCATCTTCGACCTATCGTGGTGTGTAAGAAGTTGCTGGTTGTGGACGACGAAAGGAAGCCTTACTGTTATCTTGGCCAGCTTGCCATCATCCTGAGCTTCGACGTCCATTGTGGCCTTATCCGTCTCTACCTCTAGCAATACGTCGCCAGCAACGAATGAGTCGCCTGGTCCGATGTGATCAGCAATTGCCTAACTCCTGCATACTCCGGGATCTCTATCTCAACCAACCTTCCTTGATTTTCCACGAAGCAATGTTTCCTTCGGTCATGGTCGGCGATAGTGCAGGCATTGTGAAATTATGGGCAGCTGGAGCTTGAGAGGAAGACCGGAATGCTGTGTGATTGTGAGCTTTCGCCGCGTTGTCCAAAGTCCAGTTTCCTACATCTAGAGTTCGCATGATTTCTCATATGCCGCACCGCTGTGCGAGCCGACGCTCTACACGTCGAAGCGATCGAAGCCATATTGGAGGGCAGGAGGGGGTATTAGGAAGTTGTGGTTGGAGTTGACGATGAGCGGCAGCTTGTTGTTGGGACGGGGGACGGGAATCTTTTTTGAGAACGGGAGCTTTGTCTAGCACTAACCCACCACTACGTACCTAGGACATCTTCGGACTCCGTTCACAGGTGCGCCATGTAGAGATCATCTATGCTCAGCTGGAGTCTACTAATTGACAGTATATAGATCAATTCAATGGCTGCCTTCAGAAGTGCCTGGCCCCTCCCCACTCTCATTCCATCCAGCATATGTCGCAGATGCATCTCTCAAGCCGCCAAACAGCAGGGACGTTCTCTTACCTCTTCGCTCAGAAACCGGCCATCCTCTACACCACCAAATACCATCTCTCCTCGGGGCTTCGCATCACTACAACGACGCAATGCCCCATCTGACGTCGAAAAGCACACACCTTCGCTCCCAAAGCGTACCGTCGGCACTGCACTGAGTCAGGCACAACGAGCCGCCCTCGAACAGTTGACTCGGAACATCGCTCTCATCACTCCGCACGCTCTGGCCTCAAGGCTACCAAAGTCAGGACTAGTGATTTACGAAGCTCCTCCGCAACGTCGATACACCATCGTGGGCTGGGTAGTGGGGAGCCTCTTCTTGATCATTGGCCTGAACACCATCTCCATGCGTGAATGGTCACCCCATCTTCTGCCATGGACCGCTCTGACTGTCAACGGCATAGTCGTTCTCTTTTGTGCTTCTGCAGCCATTTATCCCGTATGCTCGACCTTGGGTCTCTGCAGACGCATCACCGCCTTCCCTGTCTCGAAGGGACGGTATGGGATGAACCTCGTGGTCGAGGGCTCATATTACCTGGCACCGTGGAAGAAACGGATCGTAGAAGCAAATCTCGAGGATCTCCTTCTTCGTAGGAATATGACCTCCTGTGTGGCAGGGCTCAGAAAACCCGGCCCCAGGATGCCAATAGATCAGATCCCGTCATTTATACGGCCATTTGCCAGGTTTGGGAGCGCGGTTGCATCATACGTTACGGAGCTCCCAGGTGTTGTTCTAAGGCATACGCATGTCTCAATGCTGATACGGAAGGGCAAGGCTCTGGACTCGGTCACGTTCAAGCTAGATACTCGGGGCCAGATGTTCGGTGGGCCCAGAGGTTCGTCTACCCATTTGTCACCCTCTTCTGCGCAACAGTACTGACATGAAAAGGCTTCGACCGCTTGGTTCAATCAGAATTGTGAATGGAGCGAGCATCAATCAGGGTCACTGCAACAAGAGTATGCCAGCAGGCGGCAAACCCCCTCCATGTTTTGGCAGACAGCATTCAGTCAACGACCCCAGCAAAGCAGAGGTCGTGAAGTACAAAGAAGCGCATTCATTGCTCTCCGTAATATGTCATCCCAACCCAGAAGTTACCGGACTTTTCTTCCCACACTCTGGCAAGATTATGACTTCAAATCCAAGGCATGCCAAAACATGAATGCAAAACGACCACTGTATCGTGGAAATTGCTCTCCCAAGTTCGTCTCTACCTCGTCTGTCCAACACGAGCAGAAAAAGAGCAACCGAATGGCCCACCCCAAAAGTGGTACAATCAAAATTTCGGTAGAGAAGTCCCGTAACTTGCCTAACGTGACCAAGCGGAAACAATCTCGTCAACAATGTTCAGCTCCGCCATGGCAATATATCTGTACTCTCGCCATGGACAAAACTTCTGTTTGCCTGTCATCAAATAGCCAAGATGGCGAAGCGCTACGACCAGTTAATCGGCCATCTTGACTTGCTCCAAAATAGCCTTTTGTGACTGAGTGGGAATGGGAGTACCTCCCGTCCACCCTCTCTAACACATCACATTCTCCATCCATCAAAACCCTCTTTCCCCACCACAGACAATGCATAGACACCCATCCACGTGACCGCCTGAGAACGACAAAGACCATCTCAAACCGTGACGTTGGCGCAAATGTAAGAAGACGACATGAAGAGTTGGGTGTAGATTCTCTTGCTACCTATAGGCGTCGTAGCGAAGAAGCGTCATGTATATCCATCCCCCACAAGACAAAGATGCCATGATGAACAAACAGCCTTGGTCTCAACAGGCGAGCACACCACCAAGAAGATGCCCTCCACCACCCTGAGCAGAAGTCTTCACACCAACCACGCCACGCCACGCCACTCCCTCTCCCCCCCCCCTCAAAACCGTCAAGCCGAAAAGAACAAAAAAAAGGGGGTAGAAAGGTAAACACAAGAAAAGAAGCGGCCGGCCCATCAAGCGACAACGTCGTACGTAACAAAAGAGAAGGGAGAAAACAAATTCCCGGGGGTATCTTAGCGAGAGTCCATCTCTTGAAATTCCATGCGCCGAAAAAGACTTTCAAAGCCCCAAAGCAAAACCACCGCCAAGGGTAAACACCGACCCATCCAATCCCATCCCATCCCATCCCAAACAAAGCGCCTTTCGTCCTTTGATTCATCACGGGGCTCCAGCACTTGGTCCCTTCGCGCCCCCAAACATGGCAGGTGTATCCCTCGTCTCTTCGTTGCGTTCACCATCACCCAGTTGCAGCTACCTCGTCCAAAGCGTGGCATCTGCAGATTTTCCCAGTTCTGAAGAAACACCCGGTAGGACGTGTTGTAAAGTTGGCGACGCTCGATAATATGACAGTGAGAACCATGATCAGCATGGCCCTCTCGTCATCATCGTCATCATCAATATAATCATCCACTCCCTAACCTCCTCCTCCTGCCTCTGTTTCCCCCCTCAGGCCTCTGCGCAAGCACAGATCGCAGCTGCGGATCCTCCTTGCTAATTTCAACGTGATGCACCCGAACATGTCTCTGCAGATTATCCGGTCGCGGATACTTGTGTTCCCGATCAGGGCAAAAGGGACACACGTATCCAGGCGAATCGTGAACCAAGCCATGCCGAATCATTTCGTTCTTGCGCTTGAAGCCTTTGCCGCCAGGGCCACGTGGACACGTTGCAACAGGGCAGAAATGAGGGCGATTCGAGGAGTGGACGTTGGCGTGGGAGCTGTGCATTTGTCAGTAGGACTGCGAGAGAAGCTTCGGGAAAAGACTCACTTGAGGAGATACTGCGTCTGGAAGGCTTGAGCCGTGCAACCTGGGAAATCGCAGGTGAAGCCGCCAGGTTGCCCATGCGGTGGTACTGTCGAGATTGCTAAATGTTGCACACCAGGCACCGGGGGAGGCAATATCGGTCTTCCTTCCGCCATGGTTCCATCAATACTTAATCGGTGGGATGCATCACTCTGTGGAGTGGCGTGGGTGCTGGGGCTGTAGCCGTCCGTACTGGCGCTCGCGTAGCTGTTATCCGTACTCGACGCGGACGGCAGTCCCTGTGGATAATCCCCAGCAACAGAGGACCTCCTATTGGTCGAAAAGAATGGGGGAGAGGTTATGCCCATGCCTCGTGGTGAGGTTTCACTAGCAGCTGGAGATGGATGAGTGAAAGGGTATGCTTGTGATGACCGCATGGAGTAGGGGGATGGCGCGCCCATGGACAGCGAGTGCTGCCGTTGCCGCGAGATTTCACCATTGGCCTTCTCTGCGATCTGAGCAATGTTGGCGAATCCAGGCAGCTTGCCGCTTTGAGGCGAGCCAGGCCCATCTGTAGTACCAGGACTTTGGAGTGCTGGGAGCTTCCGGTCCTCGGATTGTTCTTGCTGAGGGTACGCGCTCTGCGGTGAAGTCCGATGATGTGACAACGACATCCGTCGTGGCTCCTGTGGTGTTTGCAAGCCGCCGATATGTAATGGCAGATGGAAAGTGTCTTTACTACGATCTGGTACCGTGATGAACAAGCCTCCATTTGACAATTGTGACTTGGAAGTGCCATCTGTTGGTGACCCACTTGGCTCTTCAGCTTGTGCTTGAGCCAAAGCCATTTGCGCCGTCCTTTCTAGTTCGAACCTCTTTTGCTCTTCCCTTTCTCTCTCTTGTTTCTCCGACCTGACTCTTTCTCTTTCCTCGCCCTCTTTTTTCCTCTGCTGCTCCCTGGCCGCCTTCTCTTTGTTCTGCTTCTCCAGCTCAGCCAATCTTTCCAGCTCGTCACGCTTCTCATCCAACGCTCTTTGCTTTTCAAACTGGGCTCTCCGCTGTGTAGCCAGCCTCTCTTTCTCCTGATCGTCTAGTTCCTTCTCAGCCATTTCTCTAGCCAGCCTAGTGTCGAGATCTTCTTCTTCTTCAATGTCGCTCACGTCCGGCATACTTTCATCACCTGAAGCTGACGGGGAGTTCACGACCAGGGCTTTTGTTCCAGCGTCCTTGGCAATGTCTGGTCGATTTGGGGCCATCCAAGATATCAGATACGAGTCGCTTTGGCTCGGCTCGGGCTTTCTTCTTCTAGTCCTTTTCGAGGAGCGAGCAGAGGAGGAACTGACGACTGGATGGGCCAAGTGATGGGGCAATCTGTCGGGCGACAGAGTTACGTTCACCTTCTTGAGCCTGTCCCCGGCTGCGAAATGATCTTCGTCTGACGTGTTTTGATCTTCGTCTTCTCCGTGGTGTGGAACTGAAAAGGACATGGACATGCCTTTGCGAGGGACGACCCCGTTAAGTCGCAAAAGGTTGGAAGTTGCTAGGATATGGGCGGATGGTTGGAGATGAATGCGGGGCTCTGCGACCTGGGCTTTAGCATCAGCAGGAACGACTCCAGCAATTGTACGAGCTGTGATTAGCCACTGGCATTGCATGCTGGGGTCCAGCTCGTCGCAGATACCATATTGCGGCGAAAAGAGGGTCACGGCTCAAGCTCAGATCACAGATTACAATACAAGGCAAGACAAGATTAGAACAGGACACGACGCTACGCGATGGAGATAGATTGAAACGGTGGGAATCTGGGTAGACAACACCCCGCAAAGTTTGTTTGAAACGACAGGAACGGGAGTTGGGGGAAGTGCCAGGAGCAAGAGGAGAGCATCAAGCATCAAGCAGCACGTACCAGGTGGTGCACCAGCCAGCGACTGCTCCGTGGCACAGAGACAGCGACAGTGACGGTGGCAGCATCAGAGCGCGCAGAGAATGCGCAACGGAGGGAGGTACAACTGGACCTTTGAGTCTGCCGAGTGAGGAGGGAGGAGGGAGGAGGAGGAGGAGGAGGAGGAGGAGGAGGAAGAGGAGGAGGAGGA